>JAVDOI010000009.1:24138342-24140842 GCA_032191485.1 Leptoclinus maculatus
CACACTCTCAGCAATGTTGCCAGGGAACAGGATGTTATGTGTGTTACGTCTGACGCGATGTGAACGCAGTGGGACACTGAAACTAATCAGGTGTGCTCGGCTCGAATGACCTGCAGAGTTTCCGTCACACTGAACTGGTTTCTCACTGTGAAACCCATCAAACCAGCAAAACCTGGATTCCTCTCAGGGCTCAGTTTCACCAACGCCTGGTTCTTAAGGTTTCTCTTTCAAGCTGCGACCAATCTACTTGTGAAAACAGAGCTAAATGTGTCCTATAGGCTGCAACCAACCAGCTGACATTCCAGCATCCTCACCCCAGATTAGTGCCGTCACGATATCACATTTTCACCACACGAGTATTTTGGCTCAGAAGAAATGATTGTAACGATATTATCACTATATTTATAAAAAAAAATATTGATTGACTTTATCTTTATGATTGTGTGTTTTGTCTATTTTGGCAAATTAATTACACAACAATACGAGTGTAGGGAGGTGGAGTGAGTCTGAAAAGTGTATCATTAACATTATATCAATCTTTAATCTTTTTTAAATATCACCGCTATCGTCAATACCGCCATATCGTGACACACTCGTGTGATGAAACGTTTTTAAACTAAATACATACAAAAATATTTAACAGTATTTTGATGGTTTTCAGCCAGTTTCTTCATTTCTAAATAATTAAAATGTCAATAATTAAGCTTTCATGGCATGTTTTGTCACTAGCAGTGTGTCCCAAACTGTTTTTCTGGTGACCCACTTTTTAAAAGTGACAAACTTTCTCGATCCAATTCACAGCAGGCCACAAAGGTCTGTAACTTGTGAGAAGAGCAAATTTGTGCGTAAATGATTCTTCCTGACCATTTTTTTCTGCCATTTTCACATCACATCATGTTATCTTGAAAAGGTAAACGAGACATTAAGAAGAGATATATGTTTATGCATGTGTTATTGAAAACATACACGCATGTTGAACACTTTCTAAATGAGACCAAACACGTACATTTAAGCCGAGTTAACGGGCAGTTTTCTTTCCTCTCATCAGCAAAACAAACAGAATGAACACTGTAGTTTTTCAGATCGGATACTGCAGAAATAAATGTTAAATAAACGACTATGGAAGAAATTTAGCAAATGTATTTGGGGGCCTAAATAAAAATCTCCTGCGACCCACCTGGAGGGTCCGAGCCAGTCTTTGGGAATGAATGCAATAGAACCCCAAATGTGGATTAATCCGCAGCTGAAAATAGTCGCCAACAAATGCACAATTTCCTCGTGTTTGTTTGATTTAAAAAAACGTACAAAAAGTACATATTTGTGTTTTTAAAGATTCCCGTCTTCAGTAGGAACCAATGGGCTTGTAGCTGAGAGCCAGACAGGAAGTCAGACAGTATTGTGAGACACACATGTTGTGAAATTTGGGTCTTTTCATTGAATTTGTTGACACTAAGAAAAATATGGCAAGCATACAAAATTGTAATTTCCAAACCTTTCGTGTTATTTTCATCATTATTATTCTGACTGAAACAGTTTCTCTGTCATGTCACCTCTTTCCTCTCTTCTTCCTGCTTCCTCATGGCTCCTCCTCCTCCTCCTCCTCCTCTCATCAGGCGACCTTCACGCACCCACGCTCTCATCCCGTCTGTTACCTGGCAACCCAGATTTGACACGGGGCAGCGTGTTGCCATGTTAACGAGGATGCGTGTGGCCTCCATGTGTGAGAGGCGTTTTCTATTGTTGTGAGATTAGAGGGAGTCCTGGAGTAACTTCCAGTTATTTTATGAAAATCATGTTTCGTCTTTCATCAAACAAATGTCCACACTGGTCTATTGTGTATATGTTATAGTGTCTGTAGTAGTTTAGTATATTTATAGTGTATTCTGTATATTGTTTGGATATTATAAATAAAAATACATATTTTTAATATTCTTTTGAATATACTGTAATACTCCATCGTGCATTTTAACCTGATTTTAATTACCTTCAAAATAGAACAGTAACATCTGAGCTTTATGATGCAACGCAAAACAACAAAACAATAAAATAAAACAGCAACAGAACATTATAATGAAGACAGGATTTCTTCCTTCAGATGTTCCTGTGAGTTTGTCCTTCTAGTCCAATAACAAAATAATAAAACACTGTGGTTAATCATCGCTCCTGATAAATCAAACTGAAGTCTGAGGTCCCACCTAACAACACATCAAACTGTGGGGACAAACAGAGGAGGAGGTCCAGCAGCAGAGTGGAGGAGGAGGTCCAGCCTGGTGGAGGAGGAGATCCGGCAGCAGAGTGGAGGAGGAGGTCCAGCGGGGTGGAGGAGGTCTAGCGGCAGCAGGGTGGAGGAGGAGGTCCAGCGGGGTGGAGGAGGAGGTCCAGCGGGGTGGAGGAGGAGGTCCAGCGGGGTGGAGGAGGTCTGTGTGTGGATTACATCAGCTACAGAGGATCAAACATCAGAAACTGTTGGAACGATGCATTCAAGGACCAGCGGGTGAGT
>JAVDOI010000009.1:24145842-24433342 GCA_032191485.1 Leptoclinus maculatus
CATAACGCTGGAAAGACACAAACAAACGATGTTGTCCCGCTGATAGTGGAGTCGGATCAGTAAACGCATCTGTGTCAGTTGAAAGGCCGTGGACAGATGATGTGTTTGGTCCTATAATTCAAAGGACTGGTGGCAGTACATAGTTGTCTCATAGTAAATATTAGAGACCTCTGCGATGTGTTTGGGTGTTTGGGTGTTGAATAACCTTCAAACTCACAAATCTGGTACTAAAACTGGACCATCACCAACCTGTGTGCTTTTTGTCCTTTGTTTGTTTGTTGTTGTTTATCACAGCCATTCACAGTTTCAATACTGGTTCCAAACACAACTTTCTGTCCTCTGCTGTGACCCAGACAGACGGACGGACGGACGGGACTGAAATGAAAGCGGACGAGGAGGACGGGGAGGACGAGGAGGACGAAGAGTAGAAACAAGCCAAACAAGGACGGAGTCTGGTTGCGTGGAGGTGATTGTGTCATGAATATTTAAAGCTCATTCCTGCAGGGCTGTGAAGGGAACACATGAACTTTTAATGAGCCGCAGGTTAAATGGGACATTTTATGTCCATAAATGGCTCATCGAGTGTGGCTTCAGTGTTGGGTGAATATTAATAAGGACGGAGTCACTTTCCCTCCCTGTAACTAAACAGACCTCTGCCGACTCTGCTGGTGTAACTCTCATTTCTACTACGACAGATGGAGCATCAGCAGAAAAGCAGTCTGATGGGAAAAAAATACATTTTTTATTATTATATATCCAAATATACCACAGTGGCAGCAGTTGTATATATATATAGAATATGGCTGTTTTCCTATATATGCATATGACATTTCTTTACAAGATGAATTCTGATATAAATATCATTCCTTATAAGAACATTTAAGAACATTTTCCTCTTTACCTTTGTGTTGTACAAAACTAATTTGTAGAAAACACTTGCAGTGTCACAAGTGTGATGCTGTTGTGTTATACTATGGATTTTACAGTATATTCAAACTATATATATTTATATATATGTATGTGTATATCTTACTGGTTGTATTCAGTACAATCGTATTATCACTGATAATAATAATAATAATCCGTCACTGAAAAATTATCCTTTAAGACTCTTAAAACTAAACTTAAATAAGACAATAAGAATCTGAAATAAAATGTGTGTGTGTGTGTGTGTGTGTGTGTGCGTGTGTGCGTGTGTGTGCGTGCGTGCGTGCGTGCGTGCGTGCGTGTGCGTGCGTGCGTGCGTGCGTGCGTGCGTGCGTGCGTGTGTGTGTGTGTGTGTGTGTGTGTGTGTGTGTGTGTGTGTGTGTGTGTGTGTGTGTGTGTGTGTGTGTGTGTGTGTCTCCACAGCTGCAGTATTAAGATGCTCCTCACACACTTTCTGTTACCGTCTTCATGGGCTGCTGATGACGTGACTCTAATGTCAATACATGTGTTGGAGACTTCCTCTGTTGTTACATTGTGTCTGTCTGTGCAGCTCGAAGATACCAAACCTCACTGTGAGGACAAGACTTCAGAAAGCTGTTCACAGTCACAGTTGTTCAACAAGAACTAGTTCCAGTAAGTATACGCCCCTCTTCTTTTCTTTTCTTTACTTTGGACAGAGCTGTTTTAACCTGCTTCCAGTCTTTATGCTAAGCTAGGCTAACCACGTCCTGCAGTGGTGGAAGGTGTACTCAGATCAGATCAGAGAAATACTCTGAAAAAGTAAGTAAAAGTCATTCATTCCTCGCATCATCATTTATTTGTTGATTATATTTTTGTATTATTAATCTGAATGTACAAAGTAACTGAAGTTCCAAATAAATGTAATGCAGTGAATTGTAAAATATGTACAGCTGAGATTCAGTAAAGTCACACTAGTATAAAATAGAAATACTCAAGTACATTGTACATAAGTAGTAGTTGAGTAAATGTATTTAGTTCATTTCCACGACTGACGTTGTGAGATGAAACTCATTTATGATAATATGCTTTCCATCTTTTAATCTTTTAATTGAATGCTTCAGCATCACCATGTGACTTTGGACTAAATGGATGATATTACCAGTTACAAAGCAATAGATTGATGCTCTGCAGGCTTCACTGACTTTGGGAAACTCAAGTAAAAGAATAGAAGTCTCTAATGTACAAGTTTATACTCCCCGGTTTCCTCCCCTCTAAACTCCAGAGGCTCCCAGCGCTGTTAATTGATGAGTAAGACAAAAACCCATTTCCCAAACGAGAGTGGATTCAGACAGGCGTAATGAGTCTGTGTGAAGTTGGGACCATTACAGCTGCACAACAAACAGGCTTCATTAACTGCAGCGATTGGCTTTTCCAGAGGCCCGCGGTCACCGGCTGATTGCTGCGGGACATTAAGCAGAACCTCCGACTCCATCACACAAAGTTTCTCTCTGAAACAAAACAGCGCTTTCACTTGAA
Organism: Leptoclinus maculatus; assembly: GCA_032191485.1. Classification (NCBI taxonomy): domain Eukaryota; kingdom Metazoa; phylum Chordata; class Actinopteri; order Perciformes; family Stichaeidae; genus Leptoclinus; species Leptoclinus maculatus. Next base: position 24,148,267 of record JAVDOI010000009.1, read on the forward strand.
CTAACCCTCTGACACGGATCGGTCAGTTCATCCGCTCTGCTGCGAGCGTTTCTCCTTTATTCAACCTGTGTTGACGCTGCTGATAAAATAACACACTAAAAACCAATTAGCTTTTTATTGTGCTTTGGTGTCTTTTTAAAGAATGCATAAAGCGGGAGATCTGCACAGAAAGGAGTTTAGACAACAAAAGAAAAGTAATCGAGCTTCACTGCTGCTGAGTTAAAGCTAATTTCAAGGTTCTGTCTTCTGTCTACATTGGACATGAAAAACTGTAAAAGCACCACACAAGTGACATGCAAAGATCACAAAACTTGTGGATGATTTAAGCACCGGAACATTTGGCAAACAATTTTGTCCAAAGCAACTTAACATTAAATGTATTCAACCTCGACGGGAACAAGAAAAGATGTCATCGTCCCTCCCAAACAAACGAATAGTTTATGTGTTCAGAGCTGCAGAACAAGTGCTTAAAGTAGCACTTCTGTGGTTATTTTAACCCAAACAACTAAGTAGTTATGTTGCCTAAAGCTAACTGATTAGTTTCTGTGAAGACGGAAGGCAGTATGCATGCATTGAAATGTGTTGCTGACTTTTGCAAAGATGTTATACGACCCGATGAATGAGGATACGTTGAACAATACCCATGTTAGGTGTTTATGTTTATGTTCATTTTGGGGGAGTGGCTTCAGAGGGAGGCCTGAAGGGACGGGCTGTCAATGTTGCCGACTTGGTGACTTTCTCGCTAAATTTAGCGACTTTTGAAGCTATTGCTGCTAGTTACACTCATTGGAAAAGAGTTGGCAACACTGAGCTGGGTTTTTCAGTTGGATACTTCTAAAAATCTAGTTTACTCTTGCTAGTTTCTCTAATGATGCTGACCCCAGCTTAAAAGTAATGATCTCAAAGATGTTCACTTAAAGGCACAGTGTGTAACATTTAGGGGAATCTGTTGAAAGACATGGAATTAATAAGTGTGTTTAATCACCAGAAAATAAGAATCATTGTATACCACCAAATCCTACAAACTAGACCGTTAATTAAATGTCTGTTAAGTCCACAGACTGTATATAAGAAGTGGACGTAGTCATCGTGACGTCACCCGTTGGTTTGTGGACTGATGTTATGAAGCCTCGAGTTCGGCGATTTCGCCGTCGCCATCTTGGAATACGGCCGTCGCCATGTTGTATTTTTTGCAACCGATAAACAGAAGTTACCATATGTGGAATGTGGAGGAGTGACGTAGAGACGTCGTATACGGCTCTGGTAGCAACAGCAACCTGTCAATCAAAGTAAGCCCCGCCCTAAAGCATACTCTGCTTTATGGTCTATTTGACTCTAAATGGACCATAATTTACTAAATGAACATCATGCTGAGTTGAAGAAGACTTGAAACTAGAGATTGAGACCATAAACTCATGTTTACAATGTTTACTGAGGTAATAAATCAAGAGAGAAGTAGAGTCATTTTCTCATAGACTTCTATACAACCAGAGGAGTCGCCCCCTGGTGGTCAGTAGAGAGAATGATAGTTTTAAGACACTTCTGCATTGGCTTCACTCAGCAGAACCAGAGGCTATCGCCTCGTTAAGTCACTATCTATCGCCGCATGAGGCAACACAATGGTGATTGTGTCCATGGCTCAGTGATCCCTTGCATTTGGAGTGTTACGAACTGTGTGTCTGTGGTGAAGTGATTAAAATCTCAAATAATTAAAATCTCAAACCTTCACAGTGTGTAGATCAGTGGTGTGAAGGGAATGAAATGTCCTCCTATGAGTTGATAAGACAGTTAAGACAGTTTGGCTGATGAAACCTTATTGATAACGTATTTAACTGACTGTCACACTAACAGCTCTGTGAGGCTGAGCTTGCCGTGCCCGCTGATGTTTAGGTATAATATAATGTAAAGGTATGATGTCTATCCGGTTTACCATCTTAGTTTAGCATGTTACCATGCTAACATTAGCTAATTAACACAAAGCACAGCTGAGGCTGATGGGAACGTCATTAGTTCTGCAGGTATTTGGTCACAAACCAAAGTATTGGACACATTAAAATGTTGACCCAGTTTCTTCACTTTTATTGTTTTGACGATGTGTTTGACTAACAGCTAACAGAACTACACCTTCACCTGTAGAAGCACTTTAAACTGCTGATGTGTACGAAATGTGTCTTGTATTACACACAGCTACTCTAGAAATAGAGACACAGTTATTTCGTGCCTAACTATTGGTTGTTTCTTACAAATGTTAAAATCTGAACCGATTAGAAATAATTCAAAAGGATTCAGTCTGAATTGCTCTCTGTAAACTGTACGAGACTGATGAGTCTGTGTTTCCTCCTCGGTTAAGCAGCTGGTGGAGATTCAGTCGACGTAATCAGTTTTGTTAATTCAATTACAATTAATGGACCATAAACTAACAAGTGAGATCCAGAAGAAAAAAAACACTCTCGTCAACTCCTCTAATGACGTCTGTAATGAAATCTAGTAAAGAAGGAAGTAACGACTTAATCACTGCACGAACAGATGAAGAAGAGAGCGAGAAAGAGAGCGCCTCCGCGTGGACGTCGCGTGATCTGATTTACAACAGATCATAGTAGTTTGTTTATTTCACCTCAGAGATCTGAATGAAGGCTCAACTGAAGGAGAGTCAGTAGATCGCTGCTGCCATCTAGTGCTGAGACAGAATAAAAGAATCACTTCATGGGAAGATTGAATTCATTCATTTCCTGTTTGCTTCAGTGAAAAAAAAACTAAATCCGCTGTCATCCAAAAAACTGCTGTCACATTTATTGAAACCACTTTGTTTGTGTAAACTTTAAAGTGATGCTCTCTTTCTGACAGAAAGTCTTGAGGGGAAACTTCCTCCTTGTGCACAGTATCACCACTTCACTCATTGTCCCACAATGCACTGCAATACTTCTTCCATTACTACAACTAAACTAACCATTCCAACTTGTTTTCCTCATCAAATACAGTAAGAGGTGTGTGAACTCATACTAACCCTTTGCAGATTTAACAATTAGTAAGGTCACACGTTCTGTGTGGCTTTTATGGACGACAGATGCTTGTCTGGTTTGAATTATACCTTAACTATTTAATCATTTGACACAAGATTGTCTTTTCAATACAGCTGTTAGGAACACAGATGAAAAAAAAAGTATATTAACTAAAACTAGGTTTGCTGAAAACACCAACTGCTAAAACAGCTTTATTAAAGATAAGACACTTCAGGCAAAAACATGTTCTCATGCACTGGTACATTTTCAGCTTTTTGCTTCCATAATATCTTTCAGACTGATGGAAAAACATTCAAAACATATTTAGGTGTTTATTTTACTACTTTGCATCTGTAGATTTCTCCATAATTTAAATGTTACAGATGCCACCTCATTTTAGAAAACTTGTAATACAAATTTTTTCCTCAGAAATCTCCGCTTCAGTATCACTTACATCCACCTTAATTTTTAGTTTCATTCCCATCTTTCTGCAGGTTTTTACAAAGGAGTTTACTCATATCAATTACAGCCCGATTTATACGACATTTTATCTCTAAACACAGTGAACACTTTTTTCATGGTTGTTGACCGTTTGATTTATGGCGAGATACAAAGAGATCTTCAAATTGGGCTCTTTAGAAACCCTTGACTCTTTAATGTCAACATGAAACAAGAATTTTGAAGCAGGCCTTATTCAAGGTTGAGTTTTCTGTTCTGGGAACATCTGCAAATGAGCTCATACGTGATAAGACAATGCACTCTCTTTATAGATAAACCGAATTCCAGAAAATGTGCAATGCCTTGGACGTAATCAACTGGAGAAGTTGGGGCCTTGACCATTTCTTTAAAAGAAAAAAAAATCAGACTGCACCAATTCACTATTCATAAGATTTATTGGATCCACATACTTTAATTAAAATCCATCTTTCACAATTAACATGGTCAGCAAATATTACAATATATACACAATATTTTTCTATTTACAGCAGATACGGAGGCCTGCAGTCTTTTAATACTTCATAAAATCTAAAAGAGGCGTCAGTGTCCGAACATCTCCTGCGAGGCGTAGGTCATGTAGAGGAAGCCGTCGTCGTCCTGGTGGTCTTTGTACACCTGAGCCATGGTGAGAGACATGCTGGCCAGCCCGCTGTTGTTGATGAGCAGGTAGAAGGCCTGAGACGGCAGCAGAGCCATCCTGTTCCTGAGGGACAGAAGACAAAGAGCGGACATTAATGGGGGACGTCCTGCAGACGGTTAGCGGCGTCGCATACCTGCAGCTCTCACGTGGGACGCTGGCTCAGCAGTAAAATGTGGATCCACTATTGTTTATTATCCAAGACGTCGGCTGCGACCAAATTCCATTCTTAATTCTGAGCATTTGTCGGGTTCACATTTGGAGGAGTGACAAACACCTACACAGGAATGTTGGTATGCAGTCTTTCAAAAAAAGTGGGCCCGCACTGTCCCACAATGCATTGCACAAAGACATGAGGCACTGCTCTACAACTTTAAAAACTCCAGGAACACATCAAAAAACAAATAAGTGCAAAACCTAGTAGAAGCTAGAAAAAGACACGTAAAGTATTGTGTTGTATTGATTTAGGACACGGTCTTGTGTGATGCTCAATGAAAACTCACATCTGTTACTTATGCAATGGCACTGCAACTATTACAGTTCAGCCATATTACTCAATTGAACCACGAGCTACAACTGATTCTGGAACAGCCATCCGACTCGTGTCAGTAGACACTTTCTTACTGAAGCAGAGGAAAGTAACTCCTGTTGAGTTTCTGCTGTGTAATCATGACCAGGACAAAATGAGGAAGCAACACAACTGAAGAGATTCAAAGACTCTGAAAGAGGCTGAGAACGAGCATTTATAATCCCCAACATTCATCCGTCCAGATCATATTCACTATGGAAGAGAATCAAATAAACTTATTAAAAACAAAAATCCGATCCGCCAAACTGAAGCAGGTTAAGGTCTCTTAAGTAGACAGCGGTTCTTTGAATGATCACTTCATGCAAAAGATGCATGATGTCGACCCATGAAGGCTTCAGTTACCAAGCTTGTTAAAATATTCTGCATCGGAGTCTCACTGACTGTTTGACTCGTTTAAAAGATTTTAGGACTCAAAGTGACAACAGTTTGTTGTAGAGGCTGACAAACGGGGACGGACTCAGTTTCTGCTGCGTAATCATGACCAACAAGAAGCTTCTCAGGAACTGAACTGGTGACGTTTTTATATTCGAAAATAGACCAGTTACTGCAAAACTCCCCAACAGAGCTTTTAGTCCATTTTTTCACGGAGTAAAACGTGTGTGAATTAGCCTCTTTTTTACAGCAAATAAAGAAAACATTAAGAAACTTTTCTTTAAAAAGAATCCTTGTTTAATACTTTACCCCCTAAAGTAGCTTTAAAGATAGAAAATACATTTTCCAGACAATATATTCTGGAGCTCACACAAAATTGGCCAAACTTAATGGATTAATTAGCCTTTTAAAAGTTCATAGTTCAGCTCCTAAATTGTGCGGATTTCAGTTTTTTTTGCCGTTATGATAATAAACTAAATGTCTTTTGAGTTTTGGAGCGTTTGGTTGAACAAAGAGTTTAGTAAATTCTCAGGCATTTTTTCCACCATTTCTTGACTTTTAGAAAGATTAACCAAGCAAATGATAAAGTCAATCACTAGCAGCACTTTGTTCCACCACACCAACGAAATACATAAACTTAATGTCACCCTGTTCTCTATCGCAGCTCTGCTCCAGCATATAGTCAGACTCCCAATAGTCTCGATCCTTTAACACATTTAAAGTCTGACATAAGTGATCTCTTATAATAAACGTTCAGACTTGAGAACACGAGAGGTGAACTTTACCTGATGATGGTGACAAACTGAGTCATGGTGAGTTCATGGGGCACCAGGAACTTGGTTTTATCCAGCGGAGGAAGATACTTCTCCCTCTCGTACCGTTCAATTATAACCTGCGAGCATCATCCGTTAGTGAAACTGGTGAGGACACTTTAAATCAAAAGGACTTACCGGTTAATTATGAGAGTTTCAGCGCAAACTTACCGGGATTTTGTTGGGGAACTTCGACCTGATCCCCGCCACTTCTTGTTTCCTTATAGCTGCACAGAGAAAAAAAGAACACATCAGATTTGTTTTTTTAAATTGCCAATCTCCAATCACATTGCTCTCGTGTTTGAGGCATTTACCGAAGCTCTTCCTCTGTTTGAACGGTTTGTTCTGCACCTGGGTTTTGTCAAACGGAGGCATGCTATGTGTGTTTGAACCCTTGTGTTGTGAGTGTGTGCGTGAGAGAGTGCGCGTGCGTGTGACGGAGGAAGCGGCAGCAGAGAGCGACAGAGCTGGTTGAACTTGTGGTGTGAACTGAGCAGGATTTAAATAGGGAGGAGAGGCGGCTGTGGCGCATCAGCTGATTAGCACATGGCCGCAGGAGGAATCATCCGCGAGGTTTAATCGAGTTTTGAGACACACACACACACACACACACACACACACACACACACACACACACACACACACACACACACACAGAGGGTGGCCGCTGGGCTGAGCACCACTCACCACTGCCCCATACACCATAGTGGAAGAAGTGGCCTATTCAAAAGTATTATTACCACACTGTGAAAAGACGCTGCATTGAAAATGTTTACTTAGCCTACAAGTAAAAGCATGTAGGCCTAAATATAGACCCCCTTTTTCTAAACTTGACAGAATAAACATTATAAATGGGCCTCTTTGTATTTCCTTTTTGCAATGTTTCTTATTGTAGCTTACGAGGAACCATTAAAAGAAGGAAGTGAAAGAAAATGTCTTTGAAAAAAGAATAATACAAATAAAATAAAAGAAGCAAGGGTATACTGGTACATAATAATGTTGCATTGTTGGCAGTTCTATTGAAGTTAACTTATTTTTTATTTATGTAAACTCTGAAGATCTAACTAAGTTAATAAATAAATAAATGCTGAAAAAATGACATTTGTAATGAGTTACATAAACTTGAATTTGCTTCACACAAAACGTAGTAGTTTGAAGGCGCACCTCGCACTCTTCTCCAATTGGATCATTTTCTTGCCATTTATCCGATCAGCCAATCATCTGAGAATATGTGTGATAGTGGGAGGGGCTAAACGGAGTTGATGTCACCGCTCAGGTGTGTCAAGTGATTTCCAGTTAGCCACAGTGATACCGGTAAGGAAATGATTGTGCCTTCAAAATAAGTTTGCCAACACGGTCGAAGGCTTAACTAGAGATACATGTGTGCATGTAAATGTTTGACATGGCTTATCATAAAATAGACATGTTTAATAATGAAATAATTTCATATGATCAATCAAATTGGCTGAAGTATTAATCAATTTCACACTTTTTTCTGCAATTTTTTTTAATCGGATGTCATTATGAATAAATGATTCATTGTAAAATGGAAATACAATTAATAAATCATTAAAACAAGTTCGAGACCTGCTTAATTTGAAGTTTGTTTTTTGTCTGTTTTTGGAATTTGGCAGTCAAGCTGTGTGTGTGTGTGTGTGTGTGTGACATTTTATAATAAATTAGACATGGCACATATTATTCTTTCTACATTGGCACGTGTTGGTATATATTATATTATATATGTAGGCTACTGTATTATTTACAGTACTTTGCTGCACATGTACATTAACATCGGTTGTATTTTGAAATTCCAAACCGGAAGTCTCGTGTTTGTGTTGATTCCGGTAGCTTCATGATCCTCTCATCATCTGACAGCTGGTTCAGACAGGAGTTGTGGTGGCCAGCAGAGTAGAGGACTGTTGATGGATCAGGTTTCCTTCAGGAGGATATTATACCGAAGCGGTTGAGTGTTCCGGGACCGAACCAGAAGAACCACACTGCCCCGGTCCGGCCATGGACGAGCAGGCGGGCCCCGGTGTCTTCTTCAATAACAACAACAACAACTCGGGCTTGCCAGGCGGTGGGAATATTAAAGCTCCGCAGACTGCCGACGTCGAGGGCGCAGAGGCGGCCAGGGCTCAGTACAACATCCCGGGGATTTTACACTTTCTCCAGCACGAGTGGGCCCGCTACGAGGTGGACCAGTCGCATTGGGAGGTCGAGCGGGCCGAGCTGCAGGTAAAGCAACCTCATGTATCTCAGGTATCCATTGTTTTGTGTGCTAAGCTAAGCGTGGTCCCCCAGCGATCAGAAAATTGCACCAAACCGCATTGACAAATTAGGGAATTTATTGTTTCATCGCAAATCGGCGAATACAAATCCAAGGTAAAGTATCAAACACAACTTAGTTTGAGTGGAAAAGATCCACTATTTGATTCGGCATTAGTGTTATCCAGTAAGCAACTCATTTTATATATAATAATTATACTTTTATGGATGCCTCGCTACTTGCCTCGTCCTTTAGCGCTGTGCGTTGGTCTGCACAAGGAGTGACGCACATTCCTCCTGACATGTAAAGTTTTGTTGATATGCAGGCTGCTTCACAGAGCATTGTGATGCCGAATTAAAGCACAAACCCATATAAACCCAGTACATGCACTGAATACCGTAAGCGATGTTTGATTGCCAATGTCGAGCAAGACAAGATATAATTGCTTTTTATTTAAATTGATGTTCTCCGTCAATGTTGTCTTCACTGAGGATGTATATGCGCTGAGATTTCAGACTTCCCCATTGGTGTCGAGTGTGAGTTTCTCTTGTATATTTATAATTGATACATCTGAGCAAAACTACGTTGCTTTATTTGCTTAAATGCTCGATTACCTGTGCAACCAACAACCTGTCGGCAGCTGGTTAGACGTTGTATTTCCATGCAGTGCGTGAAGAGGTTGAGTCACGAACCAAGTTTATTTGGGGAGCCAGCCATGGAGATTGTGTATGAGGTCTGGAAGATATTTATAATGTACTATATAGCTGAATAATTACCACATCCAGGAGGAAAATGTTTATACAAAATCAGATTAATTCTTAGAAAGAGGGTTGTGATTTCTTTCTTTTTTTACAGAATGATGTGATATGATATTCAACATGTGTGCAGACACATTATGTGAATATCTTCATGATCCTTTGCTGGACAACAAGAACGTGCGCTAAGACGCCACTAATGGAGTTAAATCTTGCACTGGCATAAAAAATAAACAAACTGGGACCCGGAAGTGTTTGAAACCCTTTTGGTGTCAGCAGTAGTTTGGGTACTGATCTATAAAAACCATGCTTTTTCTTCTTAAACCTTTTTGTGTGTCATTATACACACAAGCCAAATGTGTCAAACCAGCAGCTTTTAATTCAATTGAAGCGCGAGCTGCTCTACAAGAGTTTAGCAAAAACAAAGAAGTCTAAAAATCCAAATCTGTCATGTACCGAAAGCTGGCATGGGGGCGTTACTTTACTTATTCTGTGATCTGATAGTTCATGTAAATCAAAATGCAGCCAATCTCAGACAGTGTTGTTTATAATTTGTAAATCGTCTGTGGACAACAGATACTCTGTCTCACTCACAGACCGTATATAAGAAGTGGACGTAGTCATCGTGACGTCACCCGTTGGTTTGTGGACCGTTGTTTTGAAGCCTCGGGTTGGGCGATTTCGCCGTCGCCATCTTGGATTATCGCCGTCGCCATGTTGTTGTTTTTTGCAGCCAGTGAACAGAAGTTACAATATTTGGAATGCAGATATGTCTCTGGTAGCGGCAGCGACCTGTCAATCACAGTAAGCCCCGCCCCAAATCATACTCTGCTTTATGGTGTATTTTACTCTAAATGGACCATAATTTACTAAATGAACATCATGCTGTATTGAAGAAGACTTGAAACTAGAGATTGAGAACATAAACTCATCTTTACAATGTTTACTGAGGTAATTAATCAAGAGAGAAGTAGAGTCATTTTCTCATAGACTTCTATACAACCAGAGGAGTCGCCCCCTGCTGGTCAGTAGAGAGAATGCAGCTTTTAAGACACTTGGCCTTGGCTTCACTCATATTTAAGTGCTGTGACTCACCAGACATTTACTGCAAAATCTGACATTCCTCAAAACTGACTTTGTTCAGACTCCACTGGACCCTTCTGGCATTGACACATTCAATGCAATGAGCCTGCAGGTTATCACAAAGTGTGTAGGAGTGTTTGTCTTTTCTGCACTGAAGACCAAACTGTTGCAAACCACTGTGTGTTCAAGCTCAGTGCGCTTTTCTAAAACTCTGTTATATTACATAAGTAAGAGTCATCAGCCGACCTGCGGTGCGATAGCATCCATAAGGGGAGTCACTTCCTGTGATGATGAGCTATTGAGTGGTGGCTCTATGTGGCGTTTGTGCACCGTTAACCGTTACTACAACCTCCTGGCCAATCACACTGCAGCATCCTCTGTGTCTCCTGGCTGTTTGAGGGCTTTTGCACTAAAAGGAAAATGGAGTTTTGCTCCACAGAGCAGAGACTTGTGCCAAAACCTCCACTCTGCAGCATCGTTTGATTTTTAATTTTCCTTCCCATTGAGCCGATCAGAGCTGCGATGGAGCCGGCCGACCTCCGGAGCTGTAAAAAATAATTTCAGCTGTAAATCCATTTGTTCTGTTGCCGTGTTGCATGAATGTGCTGCTGCAGACAGACTGCGTGTCGTCATCAAGTGTCTGAGGCTGAGACCGAGAGAGAGTGCCGCTTCCTCTGAGGTCATCCTCTGCAGGGGGAAGGGGAAGAGGAAGAGGAAAGCGGGGAAGCTGGCACACAAGATGGGAACGATTACTCCGAGTTTACTATCCAAAAGAAACGCAGAAAAGGTCGAGTGTGAAGGAAGTTTGCTGAGGAGACTCTGTGGTTTAATCATCACGACTTGATCAGACAGTGTGAGACCTTTAAGATGTATCACCTCTCACCTGTTGATCCAGTTGTTCCTATAATTGAAATCAGGATAGTTGACATCATTTCAACCAATCCGGAATTTTGAAAGCTGATTTCGATATTGAAAAGTAAGTACATTAGCAAAAAACTTGTAGATTTTACAGTAAAAGCTAGAAATGTATTATAGGCCAATATAATACCAATATCACTGTGATAAGATAAACCTTTATTAATCCTCAGTAGGGAAATGTAGGTGTTGCAGTAGCACAATGCGTACAGATGAAAAGAAAAAAGTTGCTGCTGGGACGCGACACTGAGGTGAAGTCATGCGTGAGCTTTGAGAGCGAGTTACGCGCAGGATGTTTGGACGCTCGGCTTCCTTCCTCTCCGGCCTCTGCTATAAATACACCGCCGAGAGGACTATGACGGCCGGCCATCACACAGACACACCAACCAGAGGAAGGATGGAGTGATGGAGCATTATGGCGTCTGACATGAGCGTGCTGGGCTCACCCGACGGATTCAAAAAGTCTCTCCACAAAAGGGGTTCCATGTTACAGAATGGAATTGAGTTTTCAATGAAAACCGATATTTCTGTTCTGCAGGACGTGTAACAGGACTGTTGTACTGATGAAATGTACATTATGCTGAATTTACCACGAGAGCCATTAGAGCTCAGGTTAAATCCTCCTCACCTGCCCTTTAATATCGACCCTCAGTTATGTGTTTATACTTGTCAATGAGTTGGATCAGTGTCAAAACTGACTATAAGCGGATCAGACTTAAATTAAATACAGTTTTGAGTCGCGCTCCTCTAGTTCAGGAGCTAATGGCGTAAAGCTGCTTCACAATAAGTGCATTTTGAAGATTGAAGGCAGTTGTGAGCCTCAACTGTGAGAAGTTGAGTCAAAGTGTGGAGACTTTTGTGTGTTTACAGTTTTTTCTGGAAACTTTTTGTGTAAAGTTTCTGAGCAGCTTGTAGCTCGACAAAGAAAGAAGGAGCCCCGGTGCCGCATCTCGTTAACGACGTCACATTATATTATTAGTTTTGGTTCGTGATGAATCAAGATGTGGCCGGGGAAGCGTGTAATGAGTGCATTGAACATCGGTGCATCCATAATTCTGGTGATGCAAAGTTATCCAGCCGACGAGCCTCCAAATGGTCGTTGTGTCGAGGCGTTCTCAAATCTCTAACGACCACAGGGTGAAAATACTCTGTTATATGTAAAAGTCCTGCATTCAAAATCCTAATTGAAGAAAAGTTTCAGATTCATATATATTATATTATTACATAGCATTGGCCAATTTCAACTACTTTTAATACTAACAGGGGGCTTAATCCATAAATCATACATCATCATCTGTTAGTTATCATTTATATTTTGCATTTATATATATATTTACTCTGCAAAGGAACTTGTAACTGATGTTGGCAAGTAAATGTAGTGGTTCCAGTATTTAGAGGAGCATAAAATGGAAGAAGTACCTGCAAATTGTATAATACGTGAGTAAATGTACTTAGTTATTTTCCACCACTGGAGTATTTCCCCTCTGCTGCCTATAGGACATTTAGATTATGTCGACAAATACAATCCAGGTCATTTTGATCAATATTGAGATCACTGTTATTTATTACGATTATTCATTGATTTTAGGGGCAAAATATATCTTTTTTGCAGACACAAAAATTAAAGTGCACCAATATTTTTGACGGCAGCACTGCTTTAGGAAGCGCTTGATTTGATTATGAGCGGCATTTTATAAGTTAATATCGCAGTTGATGTTCATTTTAATTGCGGGAAGCCAAGATGGTGATAGCGATTGTGCATCCCTATTGCTCCCTGAGCGGCTCAGACCACGAGCTTGCACATGTGTACACAGCGTACCATCAGAGTGGAAGTGTTATTGGGGGCATGTGCACCATCACTGCTGGAGCGATGAGTAATTCTCCCGCTCTTATCTTTTCCGCTGCCTTGTTTCTGCAGCCCGTTTCCCTCGCTAATTAAATGTTATTTCCCCACGCAGAAAGACAGATGTGCTCGGGCCTCTGGTGCTCTTTGTTTGTGTGCGGAGGATTTATGGGTATGTGTGCAGACAGTTTGACACATGGTTCACGTCCCCCCCCCCTGCAGCCGCGCACGTGTTTTATACAGGAGGCACAATGCGTCATAACACAATCTGTGCTGCACTTGATTTCAGCTTGAGCTTCAGTTGTGTTTGTATCGATGGTTTGTTTATTCTGCAAACAGGAAGGAGGAAATCCTTGCGTATTGTAACTTCCTTAACTTGATTTGTGTCTCAGTACACCTTTATATTTAATATGGTCTGTACTATACACCAGTCGTTGCACTGTATAGTCGAGGTCGACCGTGAATAAAGGCTGACCGTATAATGAGAGTTTGGAGCCGCAAAAAGTATAGTATGCTAGTTCTTTTAAGGGTACTCTTCTGCACTTTCACTGTTTATTGTACAGCTGCATTGATGAGATGCAGTGAGTTTGAGATACAAACATCTTGTGTCCTATCATCTTAGTTTTATTGCAATATCTTTTCGGGTTAATTAACAGCAGCGCTCGAAAGTAAGGCCGTCCCGTTGTCACAGGGACAATAGCAGTGGCGGCTGGTCCATAGAGGGCGCTAGGGCGCCGCCCCCCCTAGAGCTACAAAAAATTAAAATTAAAATTAAAATAAAATAAAAATAAAAATAAACTATACAAATTGTCAATATTTGTGTTTTTGAAACATGGAATCACCCAGTAATATGTGTAAAATATGATATCTGCGGTAAATATATGCTTTTCCTGCTTGTCCTCTCTGCCTGTCTGCTCTTCCTCTCTGTGTGTGCACGTCTCAGCTGGCTGGGGCGCTGGAAAAACTGCCCCAAAGAGGCGGGTCTATAAAGCAGTTTAGCCAATGCTGAGTAAAGATATAAATGAGTGACATACAATTCAGCCAATCAGCGTCCTCAAATAGATTCAGCTTGGGGCAGTTTTTTTCCTGCCCCAAGCTGCGCGTTCTCGTCAGGAGAAGTCTCTACAGGAGAGCGCCAGTGTGAGCACTACTCCTCCAAGACCCGTTTGAGAGGAGAACTGAGAGGAGAAACTACTGAAAGAGCTGATCCCAGATCAGCCTGACCTCACAATCAGACAGCAGACTAGCAGGAAAGAGAAGCAGTACATGAAGCTTCTCTACTAGCTGTACACCAGACAGGTTTGACTAGCTGGATGACGTCATGATAATAACTTATTTATCTTTTTAAAACAACGGGGACAGAACCAGCATGGACAGTTAGGGAGTGAGGGACATGAAGCACCTGTCTGAGAAATGGATATATAGTTATATATATATATATATTATTATATATATATATATATATGTGTGTGTGTGTGTGTGTGTTTTATATTATAGTGAATATTATTATATGACATATATATTATTATATTATACAGAATATTATATGATATATATATTATTATATTATACAGAATATTATATGATATATATATTATTATATTATACAGAATATTATATGATATATATATATATATTATTATATTATACAGAATATTATTATATGTTATATATATTATATTATACTGAATTCCCTGTGAGGGTGACTAAAATAAGATGTCCTGACGTGTTTGTGAAAGTGTTATTTACTGCTTTTTTTCGTGTTGGAATAAATGTTAAATATTTAACTGCAAAGTAGTAATGCGCGTTTGATACCTTAATTTGTTTGCATTAAATCATTCTGGGATGTTTGCTGAAATTGATTGGATGTGGCACAGCCCTACCAAGAACATTTTCCACCAGCCGCCACTGGACAATAGGAATCGCACCTGGGACACAAAATTACAAATAGAATGATTACATCCATATATGTATCATTCTAGTTGGTGTTGAAGCCACAGTGACAGCCAGAATCATGAAGAAGTGTTGCTGGTTGTATCTTTAAATCAACCAATGACTAAAAGAATGAGGACAATGATTGTGGCCAAACATTTAGGGTGATTCCTATTTTTTTATTCAGATATAAGAGCAAGTAAACAACTAGCAGAACTTCCACAGACTGAATACAAGAAGTGGACGTAGTCAACGTGACGTCACCTACTCGTTGGTTTGTGGACTGACGTTTTGAAGCCTCGAGTTCGGCGATTACGCTGTCGCCATCTTGGATTACGGCCGTCGCCATGTTGTTGGTTCTTTCCACCGATGAACGGAAGTTACCATATTTGGAATGCGGAGGAGTGACGTAGAGACACCGTATACGTCTCTATTTGGTCTCTCTGACTCTAAATGGAGCATAATTTACTAAATGAACATCATGCTGTATTGAAGAAGACTTGAGATTGAGACCATAAACTCATGTTTACAATGTTTACTGAGGTAATAAATCAAGAGAGAAGCAGAGTCATGTTCTCATAGACTTCTATACAATCTGACTTCTCTTTGCAACCAGAGGAGCATCATGGAGAGCTTCCATAGCGGTCCAGAGTGAGTCGGTTAAGTGATGCAAGTTTCTCATGAATAGTTTATAATAGAGCTATTTATTATGTGGAATGAAAAAAAAAAAGGACTTCAATTTGAGACATTGGTTGCTAAGTTTGGGACAGTTTAAAGTAGAATTACGGACCGTTGCGGTACGCTGAGGAAAGAAGTTTATTTTGAGCCCTGTGGTTAACCGAAGCCTTCACTTTGTCCAGTTGTGGGACTGAAGCCAAAGTGTCTCCACACCAACCTCTCGCTACCTTGTTTGAACTCTTTGTGTTTCATGTTGTTGTGACTATTGAGCTAATAAAGGAGTTAATCTCTCCTGTGTAATTGGCTGTGTTGACATGCACGCTAAGATTCCACTATTATTCCTATTATGTAAACAGCTTATTAAGAATATTGTCTTTTTTCGGAGTAAGGGCAAAAAAAAACCTGAATATTTGTTGCATTTAAACGTAGTCATTGACTTTTGACTCCAAAACATTGTGTTCAGCTAATTCAACCAACCCTGCCCGGCCTACTTCAGATGAGCTGACTCCTCTGTACTGGGTTTAGCTGATTTGGTGAGCGGACTCAATTCTGGATTCACGACTGTGTTCGAAATGGTACCGAACCCCAGTTTCACTCTTCCAACGGCGCAGAAACCTCACGGTCCCGAGCGCCACTCAGCGCTGCACCACTGCAGTGCGTTATATCTAAATAATGCAGCTTTTGTAGTTACACGCATGAGGAGGAAGGAAAAGTGTCTTATGTAACCGCTGAACCTGACGATCCTCTGCCTCCAGCCCCGACGAGCCGCGACAACAAGACAGCCTCCTTCCCTTTGTACAACAACACAAACGGGGCCCGGCCCGGGCTTCTGAAACCTATCCGGACGACCTCGTTGCTCCTCGAGCTGCCGTATAAGGAATGGCATGCACACCTGCTTGTTTTTCAGACGGGCGTCCGCTGCAGCAGGGAATGCCACCCCTTGCCACGCCTCAGTGCTGTAACCAGGCTTTGTTTTACCAGGCCTTCAGCCAAGAGTCGCCATGACACGAGCACACTCTCCCCTCAGCCAGACGTGAACTGGGAGTGAACGCAGCCGACACTGCTGCTCACGGCACAGTGAGAGTAGCACTACAACCCAGGCCAGTGCTGAGGTTTAGAAGGTGAAGATAACCCAATTAAAGCAGATCAGGGAATTCATTTATTTACCTAGAAGCCCCTTTAGTTACTACCAAACTGCTCTTCCTGGGGTTTCCATACGACACTTCATCACAATGAAAAATCAAACGTGTAATTAAAAAAAACTGAAGAAAAAAAAGCTAAATCCAACCAAAACAAAAAAAAAGAATCGATTAATCAACAACAACAAACCTGCTCATGAAAATAATAATAACAAGTGACCACCAGGCCAAAAAAATGAACAAACAAGCAAACTACCAGATACAATAAATCATCAACAACGGCTAATGACTGCTCAAAACAACTCAAAAACAACAGCAGCACCTTTTAAATAAACAGCTGCTGAAATATAAATGAACCAAGAAAGTTCCTCATTAACGGTCTTTGCCGTCAGGTATTAAATCAAATGTCATCAACAAGATAACAATAAAACTATCGTTGCTATATCCAATATGTTTTCAAAAGACTTCTATGTCTTTCTTGCTTTTTCACCTTTCTACAAACATCACAATATTCAACCCATTAAGCTTCTTGGTTGCTTTATTTAGGTTTTATAGCGCTTTAGCCGCTCACTGTAAAGTGTCTCTGTAGCTGTGAATCACTCCCTGACTGCGTTGCCGGCGGGTTCGTCTGGAAGCTCGTGGATCCGACTTGGCGTTCAGAGCGAGTTAGTCGGATATAGTTCAAGGCGCGTCATGGATGCACAGCAGCCGTCGTGACCAGACTCTCCAGACCGCTGTGAAGCTCTGATGACTGATTCAGTCAGACCGATGACCTGATTCCAGTTTGACCTCATCTGAACAGATCGAACCCACTGCTGATGCACCGCAGGTCAAAGAGAGAGAGGAAGTGTTTTTGGCCTGAGGGCTGCACACGTCTGGATCCTTCATCGAGTACTGCTAGTTATTACTCCTGTCTACACTCCTTAAACCGGGACGTGTTCTGTAAGACGTTAACGTCAGTAACTTCACTTCACGTTTCTCTCTGTGAGGAAACGCTGAGCCGGGAAAAACCCAGTCGACAGAAGAACAAAGTGTTAATCTTTATCTTTTTGGCTGTGGTGACCTTTGACCTCCCAGTGTTGACAGCTCTGAGTTGGAGGCAAAAGTGGGAGGCTGAGAATAACCAGGAAGTGTTGATAGCTCACACACACACACGCACACACGGAGTTTACGTCAAGCGTAGGTGGTATCTGGGGTGTGTGCAGAAACTTAAACACACAAACACGCACAGTGAATTCCTCTGGTCTGATAGATGCAGTGTGTGTGTGTGTGTGTGTGTGTGTGTGTGTGTGTGTGTGTGTTAGATGCAGTGTGTGTGTGTGTGTTTAACTGACTCCATTATATCCGGTGAGCAGGAATCCCAGCCAGCCTACTTCAGACTCTGAAGTGCTGAAATTAGATCCACTTAGCGAGTGTGCTGATCAGAAGAGATAATGACGGTGGTAATATTGGATAATAACAGTCTTTTCGACACAGTGGCAGGTTTCTGGTTTCAAGGAGAAGAAGTTATACTCGGATTTCCTCTCTGGGAGCCTCTGAGTTTAAAGCTGCTCTTCTCTGTTTTAAATGATTGTAGTTTTTCTGCGTCTGTTGGTCGGGTAAGATATTCGGAGGTGGACCCACAGCTGAAAGTCTCATATCCAGGAAAAAAAAACGTCAATGAGGGAAAAGAAAGGTGTGCTGTGGTTTAAAGGAAATACACTTCTTCTTATTTAAACAATGTAGGAAACTGAGAGTCGAAGAAAATAGAATAGAAAATCTCAGATGGCTTACAATAGATGAAGAAAAAATCACCACGTAAATGACATATGTGGCATTATTTAGCCAACTCGGGTATCAGAACTCACAAGTCACATGCACCGATGAGCCCAAATAATGCTTGAATACGCACTCGTTTGTCAGCAGCTAATGCGAGCGCGATACTCTCATTGTGAAGCCTCGTGTGTCGCCTGTTTTCAGAACAAGCGCTGACTGAACAGAACATAAACATCCACGCTACTCCAGCATATATGAACATTAAATAAACTTCATGATACTCCTCAAACCTCCTGAAGAGACATAATCCAGCAGATTTGGCAGCGAGTTGCTCTCACAGGCTTCACTACATTTCCGACATACTTTGCATACTTTTGCTACTTTCTCCGAGAGGAAACCGTCGTACCCGCTGCTTTGATTGTCATACTGGTTTCATCTGTACTCCGCAGCTTAAATATTTATGTATGTACAGTTTTATTTTCTTACTGTCTCAAGTTATTCGAGAAAAGGCCACGTTCCAAGTTATTTGAGACGAGGTCGATCCTGAAATCTGAGAGAGCCTGTCCAAACCAGGTCTCGGGTTATTCGGGACTAGTTGAATCAAATCTAAGAGGGCAAGTACAAGTCAAGCGTCAAGTTATTTGAGAAAATGTAAAAGTCTCAAGTCTTTTTTGTCCGACTATAGTCCAAGTCTAAAGCTCTTGTTTGTGGGCATTTAAAAAAAATTCTGTGTCTGATCCATAGACTGTATATAAGAAGTGGACGTAGTCATCGTGACGTCACCCGTTGGTTTGTAGACTGATGTTATGAAGCCTTGAGTTCGGTGATTACGCCGTCGCCATCTTGGAATACGGCCGTCGCCATGTTGGTTTTTTCGCAACCGATGAATGGAAGTTACCATATTTGGAATTCGGAGGAGTGATGTATTGATGCCAGATACGGCTCTGGTAGCGGCAGCAACCTGTCAATCACAGTAAGCCCCGCCCTAAAGCATACTCCTCTTTATGGTCTATTTGACTCTAAATGGACCATAATTTACTAAATGAACATCATGCTGTATTGAAGAAGACTTTAAACTAGAGATTGAGACCATAAACTCATGTTTACAATGTTTACTGAGGTAATAAATCAAGAGAGAAGTAGAGTCATTTTCTCATAGACTTCTATACAACCAGAGGAGTCGCCCCCTGCTGGTCAGTAGAGAGAATGCAGGTTTTTAGACACTTCCGCATCGGCTTCACTCGACAGAACCAGAGGTTGCTGCCTGGTCTGATCATTTCATCATCACTGGTTTGGACAAATTTGGTGTTTAGATAATGGTTCTGCTTGTTAGCTTGCTGAGTATCTGCACAGATAGTCCTCTCCAGCTCAAACTTTTGTTGAGTGATATCACTCAGTGATTTTTTTTAATAGATTATCCTGGCACCACATGAATTTTTGTACCCTAAATTTGGCTCATAAGCCAGAACACAATATACGGTTGTTGTAGTTATTATCTTGTCATGAAAAAGGATTCCTCCAGCATGGCGGCGTTCCCCTCGTAGCTCTTGGAGAACTCTCTGCAGACATTCTGCGATGAGACAGACTTGATGGTTGGCGAGGACTTCCTTTGTTCTGCTCCTTCCTCCTTATCCTCCTCGTCCTCCTCAGCTCTGCTCTTGAAGGCTTTATGTTGTTCTAATTAAAATCTTGTCGGCTTCAGAGGAGCACGAGTGTCGCTCCCCGAGGGGAAGCAGTGAGTGGGCTAGGGACTTCGTCACGCCGCTATTCCTGTTCATCCCAAAGCCTTCCCTTCCCCCCCTTCGCCTTCCCCAATTGCTGCCTCTTGCTTGATCCCTGTCCCTCTGGGCACCATATCAAAAGGCCTCCTCCCATCATCCTCTGTCTGATTTGCACCTCCCCTCCTTCCATCCGTCTCTTCACCTCCATTGTGAAACCAAAGCCGTGGAGTTTGGCGTTGCGGTGATGCTGGCGGCGTGGGAAGCTCGGATGCGCCAAGACTCCTTTTTTTTTTGCAAAATAGAAACGAAGAGAAAGGAAGATTGTGGGAAATGCAAGCTTGTTACTGTAACGAGCTGAGGGCTGATCATACTGAGGATCTTTGTTTTCGTCCTCCTTCCAGACTCGGTTATCCCCGACGACGATACCGATGTTTCCCTCACAGCTACTTGCTGCACCACAGAGATAAAGAACGAACAAATACTAATTCTTAATGCCATTAATCAATCAGACAGTCGGTGCATCCAAACATGCACACATAAATGGGAAGTTACTAATTTACGTATTTATTTTTGCCTCACACAATTCAATGAGGTTCCAGACAAAGGCCACACCGAATCATTTCTACTGTTGTGTAAACACCTGAACCAGGTTATCTCACTCACGCTATCGTCATAACACGACTCCGCATAACTCGTCCACGACAGATTAGAGCTCACTCACCCACCAAACACAATCAAATTAGTTTTGTTTTTTTCTCAAAGGCCGTTGCAAAAATGTGAAGTATCCTAAAGCTGTGTTGAATGGTTGAGTGGAGGATGTGAGTGCTGCTGGGAGGCGATGACGGAACATGAAATAAATGGTGAAAATATAGATCTCACTGGTGAAAGGCTGAAGTTGCACTAAATGAAACGATGCTTGAATATCAATATGGCCCGACCATTTTTAGGTGGATATCATGTTGAGACTTTTTTTTTTTAAATAACTATGTAAAAAGAAAAAAATAAGTTTCATGACATGAAAAGTAAAGAGGTATAAATGAAACGCTGAACATGTTTACAACCTTGTCCCCTACAAGTGCCTTCATCATTTCAAGTGTTTATTGTAAAGAGAAACGTTATTTCTTCTAAGGAAATAGATTAAAACACATTTTACTTATAGATAGACATGTGTTAGGGATTCGTTAAATTTAATCAAAGCAGGGTGTTTCACGGTGCACGAATGAAGCTCGTCGGTGCTCTCTGGTGGACCAACTGTCATAAAGACCTCAAACGTACTCACAGTTGCCACACACACACCTATTAAACCGAATGCTGGCTAGAACAACGGTCCTTCATGACGGTTATGTGGTTTTAGAGAGGTGTTGACTCAACTGTGAGGTTTTGGAGGCTGCAGTTTTCGATGCCGTTCAATATCATTTCTAAACGTTTTGTTTGTCGCTGCATTTTTATGAGGTTGAACTTTCAACTCTCAACAGAGGTGAGAAGAAACGCGAGATGACTCACTCCTTGGCTACTTCCATCATCTTTTCAAAACAACGATGTGATTTATTCTTTTTTGATCGGGCAAGTGAGTTGATAGATTTACTCGCCCAAGCGATCCTTGTTGTTGAGCCCTGAGTCGTATGATGGATGGATGAATATTAGTGATCGGGCTGTTTGAGCTGCTTTTTGACTACTGACTACTTTTGGTTCCACTTTCACTGACCACTGGCACCTCCTACCTAACATTAGTGAAACCCTACCATGGATGTGAAAGCTTTTCCCTGAGAGTGAAGAACGACTCAGACAGACCCCCCCCCCCCCCCCATCTCAGCAGCTTATCCTCCCTTCACCCTCTCATCTCTCCGTCTCTTCATCTCCTCCTCTCCGGCTCCCTGGGAGAATAATCCTCTCACTGCTCCAGATTTAAGCAGCGGGAAATCCCCCCCCCCCCCCCTCTCCCACAGGACTCTTCTTTGTGTCCCAAAAAAACTGCTGCAGCATTAATACGGTGTCAGCGAGGGGTCAGACATAGTCGTCAGGCGTGTTGTGTGGTTTTTTCGAGGCGGAGCGTTGTGTTTATGGAAGGCAGTTAAATGGAGTTCCAGAGACTCGGATGACTGTATTATGCAGAGGGAAAAGACACAGTTTGACCTTTTCCTTCGATATACTGACAATAATTGTAAAGATTATTGTAAAGCAATCAAACTTTTAATTTAAGTAAAAGTTTGATTGCTTTACTTTTCCCTGTGACGGAGTGTTTCTACACTTTGGTATTACGACTTCTAGATAAGTAAAAAATCTGATTACTTCCTCCACCACTACCCACTACCTACCCACTACCACATCAGCCCAGCTGCCAGCAGGAACACTTCTAACACCACTAAAATCATTTCTGCATTTCTATCATTAAAGCGTTTGAGAGACCACCACATTAGTTGGTGTTGATTTGTTGTGTGTGATGAGCCGCTCAGCTCTGTCCTCCCACGCTGCCTGGTCAGCAGGACGGAGGTGTTGCTCCTTTCTTACACTTTCTCTCAGATGGGAAGATGTCGACTGCAGCAGCAAAACCCTCCACAGCAGCTCCTCGGGGGAACGCACAGAAGTGCATATTGATTTCAAATACAGAAATTAACTCTGGAAAGTGGTATCCATAAGAATAGACGTCGGTATAAAGGAGACGTCAAAGAACACGGGCGTCCCGCTCACTTTTTAAGTTATGCTTGCAGACGAATCGATTGGTCTATCTCACTGTCAATCAACACATCAATAGCTCTTATCCTTACCGTTTTATGACTTTGATATTATGATAATACAATAGCATAATAATGCAAGTACACCCTTTCAAAGAGCAAAGATTCTTAAGAAGATTCAGACATGGGTATATATAAATTAAATTCTCGGGCTCTGATAATTAAAAAATGGTGCTCTATCTGCTCAATGCGCAAGTCTCATAATTGTAACGAAATCCCTGCTCTGTATTCTGGCATCTTGGAAAAAAAGTTGGTGACTTTCTTATGTAAACAAAGTAAACTAAGCATGTAAACACAATGGATCATATCCATTTATCGTACAATATATCAAAAACATAAAATGATTGAGGTTGTCTATAAATCGTACGATAATTTAATAGCGGAAAAATTATCAATGTCATGTCCATAGTTTGTGCGTTAAGCCGATAACATAAAGATAATCACGGTCATGTCCATATACTGACAAAAAGTTGATAACGTAAGAATAATCGAGGTCATAACTATATATCGTACAATAATTCAATAGTAGAAAAATTATCGAGGTTATGTCCATAAATTGGACAATATATAAATGACATCATTATCTTCACAGGCTTCCCATTCTATATACTATATTCTATATTCTATATTCGTGTTAGAGGCTGTAACAAACTCACTGAATAGTTGCTTTATATTTATTAGTTTTGATCACAGACTGTATATAAGAAGTGGAAGTAGTCATCGTGACGTCACCCGTTGGTTTGTGGACTGACGTTTTGAAGCCTTGAGTTCAACGATTTCGCCGTCGCCATCTTGGCTTACGGCCGTCGCCATGTTGGTTTTTTTTCTCAACAAATGAACGGAAGTTACCATATATGGAATGCGGAGGAGTGACGTAGAGACGCCGTTTATGTCTCTGGTAGCAGCAGCGACCTGTCAATCACAGTAGCCCCACCCTAAAGCATACTCCTCTTTATGGTCTATTTCAGTCTAAATGGACCATAATTTACTGAATGAACATCATGCTGTATTGAAGAAGACTTGAAACTAGAGATTGAGACCATAAACTCATGTTTACAATGTTTACTGAGGTAATAAATCAAGTGAGAAGTAGAGTCATTTTCTCATAGACTTCTATACAACCAGAGGAGTCGCCCCCTGCTGGTCAGTAGAGAGAATGAAAATTTAAGAACCGGTGGTTGCTGCCTGGTTTTGATGCCTCACATTGTTGTAGTTGACATTTGACCCTTGAGAAGTCAGTTATGTGACATTGTTTGATTTGTCTAAAAGTTGCTTTGAGTAAATCTTTGTTGTTTTACTTTTTACGCTTTTTACGCTTTTGCCTAATATCAGTTTAATATCAGTCTGTTGTAATCTCATAGTTTCTAATTTTCACCTGATAAAATGCATTTTGTACCTATTTCTCTAGGTAAACCTAAACATGCCTCTACATGCATATATAATGCATCATAAATCTTAAATGCAACTATTTAATTTTGAGCGTCCGATAAATGTGAGTATCAGTCAAACTATACAACAAGTTTATTTACTCGGTTTTGTCAAAACAGCTTCAATGATTAAATTAAATGTTTTATGAATAAATCGGTTTAATATAATGTGTTTTAATGTTTCATCTTGAATCCTTAATGTTTCTGAGTAAATGTAATTTGCCAGGCTTAACACCTGTGCCGTCGTCTTTGTTTACCTTTTTTTTAATGTCACTGGTAACCCCGTGTTTAATGTCACATTGCTATGAATTGTGGGTAATTCCCTTGGGCAAAGTCTGCAGAACTGCGGACTTACGGAAAGGGTTCATAATGACATGCTATTTGACATTATCCTTTTCATGTTAAATTGAGCTATATCATCAAGTGTCCACAGCTTCACTGAAATAACAACCAGTACAAAGTGTAGCTGGACATCCTGGTGAAACTTCACTGGGAACCAGTTCCATCATGTCGTCTCAGAAGTAGATTTATTTGTCTCAAACTCCTTATTAGAAGCTTCCTGTTTATTAATAAACCTTCTCTCTGTGCAGCTTTTATGCATCAAAGCGGCCCATTTGCATTTCTGTGATCTGATGTGGAGCACCGACTCGTTCTATAAAGAAAGAAAAGGCTGATGGGAATTTAACAAGTGGGTTACCCAGTTAGTCCTGCATTCAGAGTGAAGGCACCTCTGAGGGGTTGCCCTCCCTGACCGATAGTTCCTCCTCTAAAACTGAACTCCTCTCCCTGAGTTTAAATATTTATTTCTGTTTTGAGCCACTGAAACAAAAAACTCTAATTCATTAGTTGTTCCAAACTCTGTCTGGTAGTTCTTACGGCCACACAGGAAGTGGTTGTTTAGTTCTGGTTGATTTTGAATAAATAGAAGAATGAGAAATGGGTGGTTGGAGTTAATGATAATCAAGCAGACAATATGAGGCGTCAACAGCTTCAAGGGCTACCCGCTTGAAGGTGTTTATCACCAAGTCTGCGTCTAGTGGTCAAAGGAGCGTCTGTAAAACGGTGGATTTTATTTCTTATAAATTCCTCACAATAAAAGCCCCGTTATTTTTTCTGCTTCTACTCTTCCTCCCTGCACTATTAGTATTGTTTTTAATTGAGGAATAGCTGATGAGGGAATAAATCAAGAGAGAAGTAAAGTCATTTTCTCATAGACTTCTATACAATCTCACTTCTTTTTGCAAACCGAGGAGTCGCCCCCTGCTGGTCAGTAGAGAGAATGCACGTTTAAGACAGTAACCCAGAACTGGAGGTTGCTGCCTGAAAAAAAACGTTTAAATTAATTAAATTTGTGTTAATCCCCGACGTTTATTTCAGGCATCGAACCAAAACCCATTCAAAAAATCACAAACTGACATGAACACAGAGACAAAAATGATATGTATCTCATGTTTTGTTAAGCAGTAACGTTTTATTTGGGTTTCTTTTTAGATGTAATTATGGCTCCTTTGTAGACATTATTAATTTGATTTCATTGTTGCGTTGTTTCCCGCTCTGATGGGATTTTTATATCCTGTGATTTAGATGTGTGGAGAACATGAGGGTAATTAGTTTACAGCAGAATGTACTTTCCAACCTGTTTCACAGATTCACTGCATCAGATGCGTTTCAGCCTAACTGGAGTGGAAACCAGAGGGAAAAACAACATGATTAAATCAGAGAAGAAGAGAAGTTCGAGGTCATTAAAGCACTTTCAGAGAAAACCGGTTTAAAGCCTAATTGCAGTGTCATCACAGCGTGACCTCTGCTATCGATTAGTTTTCCTGCCTCCACATTCGGCTCTGTGAAGCGTTTTACTGGCTGCTGCGAAAACATGACATTCAGATGTTTCAGTAAAATCTATAATTATGAGAAAAGACTCCCCCGGCACGCTGCAGATGTCCTCCTACACAGAAGCTCCTTTAACATCACCCTTCCCCTTCGACTTCACCGTCATCACCGGACGATGTAGTCACCGCAAGAGTACAAGAGCTAGACTGACTTCAACTCAATGAACTAGGAGGGAACGGGAATAGGACTTGTGCAATTAAATCATAGGGATTCAATTCAGCTGATGAACTGTTTGCCTCTGTTTTTCCATACTTGTAAAAAAAAACAAAGATGATGCAACATGCTCTTATTTATCGAACCATTTGTAGGAAGATCAGTCTTTGTCGCTGAGTTGAATTAGATTCTGACGCATCGGGGGAGGGGGGGCACATGAGTCACAAGATGACGGCGTATGTGGCCTTGTTCGTCAGATGCAACACCTCTGCTCTTTTTCTCTGAAGGTCTATGTCCTCAAACCTCTACGTCAGCACGTTGCAATAATATCAATGGACAGAAAGGAGAAAAAAAACGGTAACTAAAGCTGTGAGACAAATGTAGTGGAGTAAAAACTACAATATTTTCCCCAGAGATGTAGTAGAGGAGTATAAAGTAGCGACATATTGAAATACTCATGTACTTAGTTACATTGCACAGCTGTCGATTAGTCAATTAATAAACTAGTTAGTTGATCGACAATAAATTAATATGCGACTATTTCGGTTATCAATTCATCATTGATGAATGAAACACTAAATATTCTCTGCTTCCAGCATCTTAAATGTGAGGATTTACGGCTTTTGTCCGTTTTATATTATTTCATGCTGAATATCTTTGTCATGTTATCATGTTAAACAATAATGAAAATACTTATTAGACAGACGTTAATGGCACTCCTCTACCACAAACACACACTTCTGATCCACAATTTAACCTATTTTCTGAATCCGTGCTCGCTGTACATTAAACTTCTTGCATCAGACGGCAGTTGACTCTTAACTCTCAGTTGTCGGATTGCTCTTGAACACAACAGCCGTTGTCCTAAAACATCTATTGATGATGTGGTCAAACAATCATATGAGCAGAAATCCATCAGAGTCACAGAGATAGAAACTGCACCAACAGCAGCAAGAAAAGGACCAGAGCGCAGTGCAGTCACAAGATATTTGTGTTTGTGCGTTACGTTCATCTTCATGTTCAGCTCTGCGTGATCAAACAGAGAGCTCGTCTCCTTCTCCGAATAAAGTTTAGCGTCATCATCTCTGTGAAATTCAGATGCAGTCGCCTCGAGTGCGGAGCGACCCAGTTATAATGTGTGTTTGACATGAATGAAGGGCTGAGTGTGTGTGTGTGTGTGTGTGTGTGTGTGTGTGTGTGTGTGTGTGTGTGTGTGTGTGTGTGTGTGTGTGTGTGTGTGTGTGTGTGTGTGTGTGTGTGTGTGTGTGTGTGTGTGTGTGTGTGTGTGTGTGTGTGTGTGTGTGTGTGTGTGTGTGTGTGTGTGTGTGTGTGTGTGTGTGTGTGTGTGTGTGTGTGTGTGTGTGTGTGTGTGTGTGTGTGTGTGTGTGTGGAGAGGGGGTTTAGTTTGCAAACATGCAGTCCAGTTATTGTGTGAAATGGTCTGGAAGTGACGCTCACCAAACAGAGCAGCGGCCTGCAGCGTCCGTTCTGCTCAGATCAAAACAATGAATCACACTTTCATGTTTTCACTAACTGGTGTTTTCTGGAATATTGTGAGCGTTGAAACTAGAGTTCAAACTATTTCCAGATTGATCGATTTAGATACTCAACAGAAGATTAACCATTGACCATTGATTCATTGTTTAGGTTTTGTTGTTTTACAGGTTTGAGTGAGCAGGAAAACTCTCAAAATGTTCCTTATTTTCTGACATGTTTTATCGAGCGGCGACCTCAGTTGCTGAGAAGTGAAGCCAACACGGAAGTGCCAAAAGCTGCGGTTCCTCAAATGGTCACTTGAGGGCTGGCTTTAGGCAACAGAGCTACTTAGTTAGGTTTTTGGAAAAGGTCGTTGTTAGGGTTAAAATAACTGCAGACACTGAAGTACGCAAAATACGTTTCAAACACATCAACATTGACTTCTCATCCTTCTCATCCTTTGCGCTCTATTGACATCCTCGTTCATGACTATTTTCCGTAGGTTTAGTTACAAATGCAGACTGAGACCAGCCTGGTTAGCATGCTAATGTTGGCTAATTAGCAGTAAACACAAAGACACATTGTATTGTCATTAGTTCTGCGTGTATTTGATCATAAACAGAAGTATTGGACGCGTTCAAAATTGTTGACCTGATGACGGTGCTACATGAACGTCGCTGCCGCTTTCTGGAACCGTTTGTTTTGAACTCTCCTATTAAATATAGAACAGCTGACCTGGTTTTTAAAGCGACGGCACACACAAACAACGGTCATATGGAGGAGGAGGAGGAGGAGGAGGAGAGCTGGGTTGAACCTCTGGAGTAAAGAAGGGTTCCAGGGTGTGACGTCAGCACTGATGCCATGAACCCAGCTGGGTAACAGCTGGGTCTCTGCACACGGAGCCTGCAGCGCCCGAACACACAGTGAACTCACAGTCATGGACGAACGTATTTCATTGTTTAAGATCACAAAACCTTTAAGCTGCTTTACATGCGTCGGATGTATGACTCTGACTGAACTAAGACGTAGACACACAAAGTCGTAGCGTTCAGGGTTTCTGCTGCGCTCTCCGTCTGTTCTCTCACTATTTGACCTTGACTCCTAGACGGTCACATGTCGTCTGTTCCCACGCTGCTCCCTGAGTCGCCTCCTCACGTCCGACCCGCGTTAAGACGGATCAGACGTATAGACGCGTTCGCCGGTCACAAGTAACCTCTCAGTCCCTGTCCCATTTCCCAGGAGGCTTTGGGGCCCTTGGATACCCGCTGACCTGACAGCAGAGTAAGCTCTTATTGTAAGATGCTCAGTTTACACACAAGCATTTTCCATTCAAGCTTGAAAAAAATATATATTTAAAAGGAAAAATACACGTGTAGACGGATACACGAGGGGGCGAAGATCTGAGAATATAAACGCATCGGAGGATCATCAAGGCAAATAATTACAGCAACAAAGATCACAACGGAAATAAATGATTCTCTGTTTTGTTGATTGAATGATTTTATTTTAGTTTCTCACCATCATCCTCATGTTTGATGGACTTTAGATGGTTTTATCGAACCCCCCTCTGAGCTTTTGTGGCTTTCGCTGCTTTATAGCCTCATGCAATTAACTGCACTTTGGTGTTTGATAGAAAACACGCAGCGGGGATCCAATCTCATGGACTGAAGTGATAAAAAAGACGAAACGTGGTTTTCACCGCTCTATCTGTCCTCCGTCATCAGTCGGTGTTTCCTCTGTTCCCTCCAGGCTCAGATCGCCTTCCTGCAGGGGGAGAGACGAGGTCAGGAGAACCTGAAGAAAGACCTGGTGAGACGGATCAAGATGCTGGAGTACGCCCTCAAACAGGAGAGGTGAGTACACACACACACACACACACACACACATATGCTCATGCAACTACAAATCCTAAATCAAACCCTTAATATATTCTTGTTTTGTTCTGCAAAATTCAGAAAAATTATCTTTTCTTTCAGATTCAATGTTGCTTTTTAACTGAAACTTGTTAGTAAGATCAGTTCATGTGTTTCAAATGTGCTTCATTATGTCAAAAGACACAAGAATACGCCTCAAAAAGGAGGAATAAATAAATAAACGAAAGTCAAAGAACATAAAAAATAAAAGAAAACATAGTTATATTACAAATAAATGAAGGAAAATAATAATTATTATTATAATAAATTGAATAATAAAAAACAGTAATAAGAATAATGACAGCATACTTGTATAACTTCGCCTACATATCAAAGAACTTCATTGTTTTGTTGACAATAATGAAAACGTAGATAATCGCTGAAGACTCTCAGGTCCAACCTCAATAATCTAAAGTGTGACGAGGAATTTAAAGGAATTACAGTGACTCTGATTTACAAATACCATCAGTGTGAGAATTGATCCCTGCACCTCAAAGAGCAGCTTATCCTCTTATGGAATTATTAGTAATAAATCACATAATCTGGCGACGGATTTTCACACAGTTTGGCAGCGTTTGATTGGCAGGTCTGGAAGAGGGGTGTTGTGGGAAAACTATAACGGACTTCATTAAGGACGTGACGGGACACTGCAACTCTCTTGGTTTAGTGTTAGCAGCACTTTAAAGGACCACTCTGGTGTTTTTTATTCATTAGTTAATCAATTACAAATTGCTACATCGTTTTCTGAATCAGTCCAACTTTTAAAATGTATTTCCAATACATTTATTGTGGAAATAAAGAATAACAATGTTCTAATATCTAAATAAAGCCAGTGAGGCCTGCTCAGACATTGTGATAACCAGTCTGTCTCCCTCAGGGCCAAATACCATAAGACAAAATATGGGACAGAACTGAACCAGGGAGAGATCATACCTCCAAGTTATGATTCAGGTAAGACAAACCTCTCTCCTCTCTCTGTTAATGATACTCTGCTGACGTGTCCCGAACATTCAAGTGACAGCTCCCACAAGGGGATCCTCCCACACCGATGAATCCCCCGGGCAGAGGACGGACCCCGACTGCAGCATTTGACCACATTGTCAGTTGTCGTCCATTACGACACTTAACAAAGGGACAAATTGTCGCACACAACTGTCGGGTCGGGCTGTTATCTGGCTTATATCGTTTCATCTGAACCTGGGTCAGAGAAACTTGTTGGGGCCTCCGCCACGTGGGCTCACCCAACCTGCAGGGTAAGGCCCCGATCAGACCGAGATGCGTCGCCCACAAAACCTTTGTTTTCCTATGGCGTGGCTCGACTGGCGTGTGCTCCTCTCAGGACCTGCTCATCGATTTTTTTCAAGTGGTGTTTAGCTCAACGTCTGCTTGAATCCATATTTTCCCCCGTTTGGCTGCCTGGGCCAAGTGTGACATTGACGAGCGGTGTGACTGAATGAAAACTTTAGAATATTCGCTAGAAAAAGGTGACACGTGGTTAAAAAAAAGATGAGCGAGCGCCAGGCATGCCGTACCATGGGTAACATTGTTTTGCTAGCGATGCGTTTCGAGCGACAGGTCTCGGTGTGACCTGGGCCTTAGGGGTCTGGGACAGGTCTCGGCGTGACCTGGGCCTTAGGGGTCTGGGACAGGTCTCGGCGTGACCTGGGCCTTAGGGGTCTGGGACAGGTCTCGGCGTGACCTGGGCCTTAGGGGTCTGGGACAGGTCTCGGCGTGACCTGGGCCTTAGGGGTCTGGGACAGGTCTCGGCGTGACCTGGGCCTTAGGGGTCTGGGACAGGTCTCGGTGTGACCTGGGCCTTAGGGGTCTGGGACAGGTCTCGGTGTGACCTGGGCCTTAGGGGTCTGGTGCATTTGCAGGTGAATACAGGGACCTTGGCTTCATCAACTGGCTCTATGGATGTGATACCACGTGTCTCTGTGGCGAGGAAGAAGAAGCTGCAGCTGGTGCAGGAGGTCAAGTAGTCACAAAAAGATATAGATGAGGAACTTTTAACACCAGCACTGTAACCACACTCCTGTACTGGGCTTGACTGGGATACTCCCAACCCTCCCAGCTGAGTGCCTCTGTGTGTGTTTTTTACCACAGAACGAGATGGTCACCTCTACATGACTGCATCTCACTGTTTCTTAACTCGAGGTCCACTTACTAGCTTATTGTGGAGCTTTCAACTGTATCACATGGTCTAAAAACTTCAAGAATGAACCACGTTTAGGCCAGAAGTTTTGTGTGAAAGAAGCCAGTTGAGGTGGTTCAGATCAGGATGCCTCTTGGACGCCTCCCTGTGGATTTATTCTGGTCACGTCTAATGGGAAGAAAAATAAACTCCTGTGCCAGAGCAGAAACACACTCTGGGGACGTTATTTATCCCATCTGGGGTCCCGGCAGGAGGAGCTGGAGGCTGTGGCTGGGGAGAAGGACGTCTGGATGAATGAATGGATAGAAACATGTTGGTAATTCTCTCTCACTCACACAGATGAGGGGAATGACAGTGAAGCTCCCAGTCCTCCAAACAGCAGCCATCAGCTCAGCTGGAAACAAGGACGCCAGCTGCTCAGACAGTGAGTTTACACACACACACACACACACACACACATTTAGACTTCCACTGTGTCATGGGACAGCTGACTCTGTGTGTGTGTGTGTGCGTGCGTGCGTGCGTGTGTGCGTGTGTGTGCGTGTGTGTGTGTGTGTATATGTCTCAGAACAAAAAGCTGAAAGCAGCAGAGTCAATCTTCTTAATGGAGATTAACACTTTTAATGGGAATAAAACCCACTAATCCCCTGTGACCAGTTGGAGCGGACGGTGTTGAGATCTTATACTTGAAATGTGAAAATACACCATTACAAGCAAAACTATTGGCATCAAAATGTACTTGAGATACTCATCCTGCACAACGGCCCATGATGAAAAATGTATATTTAATATTATTTAACTGTAAATATAGATGCGTTAATGTGTTTAATGTTGCAGCTGGTGAAGTTGGAGCGAATTGTTTCACTATCCTGCTGTGTAGCTTGTGATTTGTTTTATCGTTACCTATAATAATAATAATAATAATAATAATACATGATATTTGTTGGTTATATTTTGAATTATTAATCTGATTCTGAATCTTCACAGTAACTTAAGTTATTAAGTTTGAGTAAAAAGTACAATAATTCCCTCTGAGATGTAGTGGAGCAGAAGTATGAAATAGCAAAAATGGAAATACTGAAGTAATGCGCAAGTACCTTGAAATTGTATTTATGTGTAGTACTTGAGTTAATGTACTTAGTTACTGTCTGCCACTGCTGTTTAGTAGTTTAACTTATAACAATACATAGTTTTTCATGCACTGGTCAGATGTTCACTGTGTGTATTTACACAGTGAACATCCTAATCCTAATCTGCATAGTAACTCCAGTTGATGAACAGTAGAAGTAGAAAGTAGCTGACGGGATCATTTTGTTATGAAGTGGGGTTCTATGGGATGCTCATCAATAGTCGCTGTATTAGCAACAGTTTCTTCTTCTCTAATGTGAGGGTCCAAAGACATCATATGTCGTACAGATTGTAAAGCCCTCGGAGGCAAATGTGGGATTTTGGCCTTTACAAATAAAATGTAATTGAATTGAAAAAGAGTAGATGTCGGTCAGCTCAGCCCCCGTCTGGAGAAGCAGACGGGAGCAAAGCAGTGGACTGCTGTGGATGGGGGCAGCAGCAAAACCTGTTTTAAGCTCCTAAAATAAATCAATATCAGTTAAAGTGAATGATATATTTAGAATATTTTCTTGCCACCAGACAGCCCTTTCTGAAAGGGAACCGACAGCAAGATCTGTTGAAGCATCTCTTCAGTATCGGTACCTTTGTAAACAAACCAGAGATGCATCAATCGATCGCCTGCCAATCAAAACTCGGTCACCGGTCATGACTGAAGCTCTCGGTCTTCTATTTATTTATTTATTTTAAGTGATTTGTTATCTTTATGTCTTTGTAAATTCATTCTGGGTTCATTGGGTTCATTGTGAACCCAATGAACCCAGAATTAATTTGTCTGGTGGGACAAACTAAACTCTGGTGGGACGCCAGAGTTTAGGTACTGAGCGCTTCTGTTTGGGATTGTGTTTGGTGTTTTTTGTCTTTATTTTGTGTGTGTGTGCGTGTGTGTGCGTGCATGCGTGAGCAGTGGCTGTGTGGGGACAGTGAATGGAGGATTGTGTGGAAGTGTTCAAGCCTCCTGCGATCGGAGAGGCTGGTACAGAGGGAGGGAGGCCGACCTTCTCTCTGTGTCTCTCTCTCTCTCTCTTTGTCTCTCTCTCTCTCTCTCTCTATCTATCTCTCTCTCTCTCTTTGTCTCTCTCTCTCTCTGTCTCTGTCTCTCTCTCTCTCTCTCTCTCTCTCTCTCTCTCTATCTATCTATCTATCTATCTCTCTCTCTCTCTCTCTCTCTCTCTCTCTCTCTCTCTTGTCTCTGTCTCTCTCTCTCTCTCTCTCTCTCTCTCTCTCTCTCTCTCTCTGTCTCTCTCTCTCTCTCTCTCTTTGTCTCTGTCTCTCTCTCTCTTTCTCTCTCTCTCTCTGTGTGTGTTAACAAACACACTAGATGCTATTTAGAATTAGACCTCCGTCCACTGAGGATAAAACCTCTCCTGCCTCTCTTGGTGTCTCAGGGTGAAGTTACAGCACAGACGTTAGTTTGAACGTCTGTTTGGACATCTGGATTCTTATTGGACATCGCCCACCTTAACTGGTAAACTTTAGTATTTTGTCATGTGAGACGAAACAGAGCTTTGTCTTTGATTTGTCTCATGAAATAAAGTGCTAACATTTAGTTTTGTTGACCGCAAATATTTCTTGCACTCAAATGAGTTTCTAATAACTCACTTGTTGTCGGTTGAACAAAACCATAATTTTAATGCCAACTTTTTGGCCAACGTGTGTTTTCTTTCTCTGTGTGCATGTTGTCAAACATTGACTGGACCGATTACAAAGAGGACAGTCTGTGTGTCTTGGTTCCTAGACGTGGTGGCATTGCCCTTTAAGGGCGCCGCTCCATTGATATAATTGTGGTGTTGTGTAGCTCAGCCGGTACAGCAAGGCACCGACGCTGCAGGAGGAAGAGCCTGAAAAACAGAATGAAGAGGAGCGCTCAGGAAAAACAAGAACGTTTAATAACACCAATGTATTTTATGACTTATAGTATGAGTATACTGCAAATACCAGTATCTTATATCAGCCTGATGGGATATGTGTCACTTATTTGTCTTTGTCAAGTGACGCTTTGTTACTTGACACTTCTTGTCCGTATTTACAAAAATAACGGACGTGGTTCCAATGTGAACGGAGTTTACAAATTTAGCAGCTTATCATCAGATGATTAACCCTTGATTGTTCCTTCTCTTCCCCCTGAGCCTCCTCTGACCTGTCTCTTGTCTCTTGTCTCTTGTCTCTTGTCTCTTGTCTCCACTCTCAGATACCTGCAGGAGGTCGGATACACAGACACCATCCTGGATGTGAAGTCTCAGAGAGTGAGAGCGCTGCTCGGTCTGACCGGAGACTCAGGGGAGAAACCTTCAGAGAGGAACGCCGAGCCGATGGTCAACGGCACCGAACCGTCCTCCCTGAAGGACGGCGGCATGGTCAGGTATGAGATGAGACGCCGTTTCTCCCCCAAAAACACAGTTGTGTTGTCTCGTTGCTTTTTTAACCACCAGACTCGCCTCCTCTCTTCGCTCTCTCCTCCCAGTAAACCCGACATGTCGGACTCCGCCACCGTGTTGGAGGCCTTTAAGTTCATAGAGAGCGCTGCAGCAGAATTCAGCGACGAGGACGACGAGGAGGACAGCGAAGGAAGGGACAAGACCATCCTACACCTGGCTACAGTAAGACATCAACACACTCTTTGAACTAATGCTGTGAAACCTCACCGTGATGTTTAAAAACCACAGCTCTGGATACGCAGCGAAGGAGATGAACTGTGGAGAAGTATAAAGCAGCATACAGAACCTATTGCATTGTTATTGTCACAGTTATGATCCAGGTTTATGTTAGCATATGTGTGACATATTCAAACATAAGATGGTTTTATGGCTCCATCATTCCATGATTCAAGCTGCAGAAAGGAGACAGTGGTCACCTGTAATTTCATTTCTCATCTGATGTTGTCAACAATAGGAGCCAGATTTTCAATAGTCTTCCTCATTTCCTGAACTTTTACCAGATGGTGAGGAAGAAACAGTCGTCCACCCCTTCCTCCACGACCTCTGACCTCAGCGACGACCCCGACACGGAGGAGGCTCTGAAGGGTTTCGATTTCTTGGCGAGTCCAGACGAGCTGGACGGGTCACCAGAGTCCAGGAGTGGGGAGGACAGCGGAGAGTGGGGTGAGACAAGGGGACACTTCAAGCGTTTAGATGAAGGGGTTTTCAATCGTATGTGTGAAGGTTTTGAAACCAAACGACCGCAGGTTTCTGTGATTGGTTGGAAATTGAATCCAGAGGACATTTAAACATGAAAGACGGAGTTTGGAGAAGTCCTGAAGTAGCGTGGGATCATGGACTCACCACCACTGCTGTCATTCCAGTCATCTTCTCCCAGTGAAGATCCCTTCAGTGTTCATCGCTCAGGAGGTTTTCACTGCGGAGGTGATTAAAACCGGTGAAAACAGCGTTCGCTCGGCTTGTTTCTCTGATAAATTGAGATCCAGACGTCCGATAACTAAAATCCTTCATCCGGTTAAAACATCTAAAAAGTGTATCATAGAAATGTGGATTAAACCTGCACAGCGCTGACGCTGCACAAAGGGGATGTGACGACATTGACATGTGACCAAATGAAACGGGCCGTTACAATGGAAACATTTGGAGTAATTTAAGTACACAACTCAACAAAATACATGACATCTCGTTGGTTTTAGACATTTTAACGCGGACATATAATACCTTTAAATACACACTCGTGTCTTCTATTTCAGAGTTTTTAAAAAGCGTAAAGTTGAGTGACGACAGCTGAACATGGACAACGAGCCGTATGAACCTGAAGTCTCCTGAGATGGAGTAGAGAGTCTACACGAGTACTCTGTGGAGTAGATCCGGCTGCTTCGTGTAGAATTCTAATTAATTAAATCATCTCAGAAGGAATATGTTTGTGAGCTGCAGCACAAGGCCGACGCAGTTCCTCTTAACAGTAAATGTATAAATACAACTCTCTTTACAAAATAAAGTTCCCAGCTGGCGACCCGGCAGCCCCCGCAGTTTACTCAACAATCCTCCATTTTCTACTGTTTCCTAGCAACGCATTCAGTGTCGTTCGGCCGACGACAAAGAAGCTTCCCCACGCAGTCGGTGATTCAACACTTCACCGTCCGGATAGTTGTAAAGGAGTGCTGACTCACCACACACTCGGGGCGAGGAGAACACTCTTTGTAGATTTCCTCTGAACCATCCTCTGGTGCTGCCGTTGTTTGGAGTCTTTTCCCTCCACAGTTTAGAACCAGTCTCAGGCCACGTGCCGCTGCGTTATGAAACACGTCTGTCGTCTCTGACTCTGGAGGCTTTTTCTTCTCCAACCCCACGCCGCCTCCGCAGCCCAGACGCATCACTCGCCCCAGGCCGCGAGGACGGATGATGAGACCCATTATTTATCACGGCAGCAGCAGATCCTGCAGACTCCCGCTCAGTGTTGTTTCTGCAAGTTTCTCATCTTTGGATCTGCTCTTGTGCTCTCTGATCTGCAAAAGAAATGTATTTAAAAATCACGGAGCCTGAAAAAAAATGTACAAGAAACAAATCTTTGTCTCCAAACCGTCCATGATAGACATGATCGTTTCGGTGAAATGTTGTTTGTTTCCCTGTTAATGGGGTAGTTCAGGTGCTTTGAAGTGGGCTTGTATGAGTCAGTGTATTACCTACAGTAGATGGAGTTTGTAGAGACAGCACAGGAGCAGCAAAACATATTCTAGACACCCAAAAAGTAAAGGCTCATCTAACTGAGGGCCCCAGCCTATGAAACGACCTGCTGGAAGACCTGAGGGTAGCAGAGAGTGCGGATGTATGTTCAAAACTCCATCTACTGTATTAAAAACACCTCGTAAGTAGAAGTACCTCATACGACCCCACTGCAAAACAGACGAATTATCCCTTTTAAAGGATTTTGTGGCTTCTTGATGAGAGAGTCGCTCTCCTGCGTTAACATCTCACTTCCAGAACTGCAGAGAACCGTCAGAGTTCCATTTGGATGCCAGCTGTTCTTTTATTTTATTTACTTCTTTGTTATATCTCACCCTGTTTTGTCTCGTGTCCATTGGTGTTCCCACATTCAACAGCGTGTTTGTTTCATGTTTGTTTGTTTGACACCAGCAGAGACTTGTGTTGGTGTTCCTCTTGTTTCTCTTTGTTGTTAATGTGCGGAGCCTCAGAAGAGTCTCAAAGTATTCATGACGTTTACATGTTTATTAACAGTGTCCGTCCCACATTGCTCATTATATGGTATTTATATACTAATACAAAAGACACAATACAATTTTAAAGGCTGACAGTTGCAGGAAGTTTATATTGGGTCTTTTTTTTGTAGTTTTGGTCTTCGGTTAGCTGCAGAGGTATTGATTGGAAGAAAAAGTGAAGATGAGCATTAATGTTTTAACTGGAGTCAGGAAGTGGTTAGCCTAGCTTAGCATAAAGACTGGCAGCAGGGGGAAACAGCTAGCCTGCCTCAGTCCAAAATATAAATAAATGCGCCTACCATCACCTCTAAAGCTCACTTTGGACTTGATTTGGACGGACCCAAACTAGCTGTTTCCCCCTGCTGCCAGTCTTTATGCTAAGCTAGGCTAACCACGTCCTGACTCCGTGCATAACACACAAACATAAGATTGATCTTTTCATCTGGCTCCCAGGAAAGAAAATGAATACACTTTTTTTTAAGCTATGGTTGGTAATATTCCTCAGAAAGAAATGTTGTTTGTTGAAATTCTCATCACATTCCAACTGCAGCAGCAATGTTCTGACAATGTTCTTTGTGTACGTTCATAATGATAACTGGGTGAGGGGCTTTAGAGGGAGGCCTGAAGGGACGGACTGTCCGTGTTGAAGACTTGGCCACTTTCTTGTTAGATTTAGTGACTTTTGGAGCTAGTTGCTGCTTCTTTCATTGGAGAAGAGTTGGCGACACTGGGCTGGGTTTTTAGGTTGCAAAACTCTAGTTCCTCAACATTACCAACCCTAGCTTTAAGTATTCATCTACAGCAGAACTGAAAGAATTTTGGGCCAAAACTACAAAAGACCCAGAAACATGTTCCCTCTTTAAAAAAACCTTCCTCCTCATCACATCTGCCTCAGTAGGTTTGTCAAAGTCAAGTTGGATATGTCGTAGTGCATACAGACACTTATAACAGGTTTCTACCCCACCTTCCTCCTCCTCCTCCTCCTCCTCCTCCTCCTCCTCTTCCTCCCCCTGCTGGCCTGTAGAGAAGGAAGAGTCTCCTCTGGGTGAAGTGGCCTGGGACGTGGACCAGGAACTGATAGCCCAGCTCAAGGAGCGGTACAGGAAGGAACGCAAGGGCAAGAAGGGGGTAAAGAGTAAGTCCTGTACCAGGCCTGCAGCTCATCCTCTCTCCTCATCCTGATTTCTTTATTTTTGTTCCTTTGAATCACTTTGCTTTTCTGTTTTCTCTCCTCTCAGTCTGACAAATATTTTATTCAGCATCTCGAAAGCCAAACCAATTAGTTCACATTTAGTCACAATAAACTCAGCTTGTGTTCAGGGTTGTGCAGTCAATTCACTTTTCATCTTTTTGCTGACCGACACACCAGACAATCTTTTGGTGGGTTTTTTTGGCAGCGAAAAGAATCAATCCACACTTAT
The DNA here is from genome assembly GCA_032191485.1 of Leptoclinus maculatus. Taxonomy (NCBI): domain Eukaryota; kingdom Metazoa; phylum Chordata; class Actinopteri; order Perciformes; family Stichaeidae; genus Leptoclinus; species Leptoclinus maculatus. The sequence continues at coordinate 24,187,714 of JAVDOI010000009.1, forward strand.
TCATAAATATTTAAACATAACCGCACATTTATTCTACCTCACCAACACTATAACCCTTAAAGTCTCCTGTTCATAGCTATCGGTCTCTGATCTCGCTCTGCTTTGTCTCCGTGTCCCTCGGAGGTTTAAAGGTGTTTAGTGTTGGAGTGAACTAATGTGGACGTCCCTCTGTCCTCCCTGTGTCCTCTGCCTCCTTTGTTTTGTCTCCTTTGAGAAAAGTTCTGGTCTTGGTTACGTTTGTGTTCCTCTTTTAATATCCTCGCGCTTCTTTTTCTTTTGTAGATCGTAGAACGCACCGACGTTAAACCATCACATTTAGTCTAATCTCTTACTCTGATTCTCAGTGAAGCGTTAGAGTTTAAATCCATTTATCAGCACCAGAGAGATCCGTCATCCTTAATTGGCTTTTCTCTAAATGGATTATGCCGTTGACATAATGGCACAGTCGTGCAGTTTTCTGATATTGATGTATTGTGATGATATTTGGTAACGATATGAGTGCATCTCTAAACATTCCTGTGTGTTTCTTCACTGTCTGCAGTTCACCAAACAGCAGCCGGTACATTTCATCTACGTTTCTTCTTCTTCTTCTTCTTCTTCCTGTGTTTACTGTCATGTTGTTTCTCTGGTTTTATTTGCCTTCATCCCCTCTGTTTGATCCTGCACAGAGCTGCTGCTGCTGCATCATCTTCTGCTTTAATTACATCCTTCATGTTGATTTAATTCTCTTTTGTGACAATATGAACTCATAAGACTTATTTTGCCTCCATTGTGCTGATGACTTTTTTTCCATCTCTCTCCTTTTCTTTACGTTGTTCCTCTGCCTTTTTCCTGACTTGGCCTTTCTGTTCCCTCTTCTGATTCTTGTGTCCTTCTTCTTTTCCCACTGTCCCTCCTCCTCCTCCTCCTCCAGGACCAAACCGGTCTCGGCTCCAGGACATGCTGGCTAACCTGCGGGATAATGAGGAGCCCTCCTTGCAGACGCCAGTAACGCCCCCCTCCCGCCCCAGTGTACCCAGACTCACTGAGCAAGAAGTGGGGCGCCCTGAGGACGGTAACCTGCCCTCCTTCTGCGTTCACAACTTATGTTTTCTGCACCGACTTAACATTATTAGTTGGTTATTAATAATGTCGTTCATGAAGGTCTTTCTTATCCCAGCTGCCTGTTTTGTCTCCGTAGAGGCGATGACATTCCTGCCATCGTCTGGGAAGTCGTTCATAATGGGCAGAGTGGACGAGGCGGTTTCTAACGAGCTGGGACTGGGAGAACTGGCCGGACTGACGGTCGCCAACGAGGCCGACAGCCTGGCGTACGACGTGAGTAAAACAAACTGTCAGTCTGACTGTTTACAGAGGATTAGAAGAGAAAAAACACCACAAAAAACTCTTCAGCAGCCAGACGGTTTCAGAAGCGAACTCCAGCCGTGAGGCCTCCCCCTCAAAGAAACTGATGAAAAATTATAAATCACACTAAAAAGCTACATACGAAAACAAACATGTTATTATTAATTTTAAGCTTTAATTATTTAAGCATTTCCATTTCAGCTATTCCATTTTATTTTCATCTTTTTATTATTATTCCCATTTTAAGAAATACTTAAAGAGACTTCCTCGAGTCTTGTCGTCCCTCTGAGGAAACAAAACTTTCCATTTTTACACTAATTTAATAAAACAAATTCTAATCTGTTACACATCAGTGAGCTTTAGAAACGCTGGCTGGTGGACTTTGTTACCTTCGGACCAGAACCAGGACCAGGCTACCTGTTACCCCCTGTTTCCAGTCGTTATGCTAAGCTAAGCTAACCAGCTGCTGGCTGTAGCCTCATTTATCTACGGACACGTTCATCAACGTCTAACGCTCTGAACCAAAGTGTGTTTCCTAAAATGTTGAACTAGTCCTTTAAGCTTTCAAATGTTTTTCAATTGAATGTTTTTAATTCACTTTGTAAGGACTTTCAATTTGATTTACCTTTTTATTTTGTGATATCCATTTCATCCATTTGAGTTTTTTAGAAATTACAGCCTAACTTTCTCCCAAACAGCAACAAGTGAGGTCTCCTTTACATTCCAGTTGTGTTACCTGAAACATACCTGAGATCAGGAATGCTTGTTGACATTCCTGATCTCCTCTCAGTGCTTTAGAGATCTCTGATTATGTAGAGTCGTGTCATTCTGCTTTAAAGGCTACAAACCACCATCATCACGTGGATTCTGCCCCTCAGATCACCAACAACACAGACGCTCTGAGGAAAACCTGGAACCCAAAGTTCACCCTGCGGAGCCACTTTGATTCGGTCCGGAGTCTGGCCTTCCACCCGGTGGAGCCCGTCCTGGTCACCGCCTCCGAGGATCACACCCTCAAACTGTGGAACCTCCAGAAGACGGCGCCCGCCAAGAAGTGAGTGTAAACTATATTTAATTCATTCGTACACTGTGAATACTTCATTTACCTCAACTGCAGTGATCTGAAGCGGTCTGATACGAGAGACGGGCCTTTGTTTCTGTTTTTCTAATACAAACTGTTCTGTGTTTATAATCCTCCAGATGTGCTGCTTTAGACGTGGAGCCCATCTATACATTCAGAGCTCACAGGTGAGATCCTCTTTACCTGTTTGTAAAGGTTCTCAAAACGGTGTACTGTACTTTACACAAGTCATACATATTATTTATTATTAATACAGAAATGTTTGGATACTGGTATGAAACGTTGTCTCCCCCCGCGTAGCGGTGCTGTGCTGTGCGTCACCATGAGCTCGAGTGGTGAGCAGTGCTTCAGTGGGGGGGTGGACGGTACCGTCCAGAGCTGGAACACCCCCAACCCCAACATCGACCCCTACGACTCGTATGGTACGTCCCAGCAATCACTTAGGACGGCTGTTGCAGGAAGTGTATTCTTGACGCCTCACGTTTGATTGTTTTTTTTTCCCGCAGAGCCCTCTGTCCTGCGGGGGGCGCTGTGTGGTCACACAGACGCGGTGTGGGGTCTGGTCTACAGCTCGGCCCACCAGCGCCTCCTCTCCTGCTCGGCTGATGGGACGGTCCGGCTGTGGAACGCCGCCGACACCTCGCCGTCTCTCGCTGTTTTCAACGAGAGAGGAGGTGAGAAACGCAGTAGGTTTGTTACTGTTAGCCGGTAAAGAGATCAGTATCAACGCTTTGGTCCAGCAGGAAACTATCTGCACATTCATGGTCCCCAGTGGATGAATCATGATGACTTCCTGTGGTTAAATTTCTTTATTTCAGGACAGCGTTATAACAAATTACACCAAAACATTCAAAAGTATTAATAAAAACCACTAGTAACGTCAGAGCTTATTAAGGTCTTTATTAATTTAGCACCGGGTCCCTTTAATACCGGGTTTCGGTACCCATCCCTACCTTCTGATAACGTAAAAATTCATCAGTGTCTCTTTCACACGGTTAACCTCTGCTGCCCGTGTTTGTGTCAGAGCTCGGAGTGCCGACGTCGGTGGACCTGGTGAGCAGCGAGTCGGCTTACATGGTGACGTCCTTCACCACCGGCCACATCGGACTCTTCAACATGGAGACGCAGCAGCTCGTCCTGAAGCTGGAGTCTGCCGGAACGCCAGGTAAATCAACCGACCAATCGCACGAGTCCAAACGAGGCGACCTCCATTAATGGAGGGAAAAGTTAGTTTGATCGGATCGGTACTGATCCATCTGAGGCTGAGAAGTCAGATAATTAGACCTCAAGGTTGCACAAACAACAGCTGAATAACAGACTGCTGCTGAATAAAATACTTTTACTTGTGCTGGAGTATTTTAATAATGTTGTACTGATCTTTTACTTAACAACAGGATCTGAACTCTGTTTAAAATGCTTTTGTTCATCTTATTATGTATTTAGTTTAGTGCAAAATGTATTTTAAGACGCTATGAAACTGAAAATCATGTTGTCTTTCTTCACATTCCTTCTGTCCACATTACAGGATCAGTCTGGCATTATCCTGTATTTTTATTATGGTCAAGAAAATCCCACGAAAAGACCAAAACCAACCTTGTGTTAGTCCGTCTCTCAATGCATTCAGACTCACTAATGGTTCCTTCTGAAGACGCACGTTTTTAAAAACACAAATATGTAGTTTCATGTTTAAAACAGGCTCAGTAATTTCCTAAAACAGCTGGTCACTGTAGTTTAATCAAACAACTAATAGTACATATGTTGGGGACTATCTTCAGCGGCGTACGAATCCACATTTCTTGCTCTAGTATTTGTGGCAGCAGGACGGTTTGTGTGTGATTGAGTCAAAATAAACTACAGTGTGTGTTCATGGTGATGAAGGAACATGTCACCCAGTGACACAGCTCACTGATGTGTTACAATGGAGCTCTGTGGCAGAGGAAGAAGAGATATGAAGCTTTAAAACACACACGATATATTCACTGTTGGTTTGGATTGATGACGTGTGTTGATTATAATAAAAATATATAACTTTGCTTTTACAGAGATGAACTGAAACCTCTCCTGCAGCGTGTTCCCTTGATGCTTTAGGTGTCTGTGTTTCCTGCAGTGGCCATGAGAGGAAACCATCTCTTCCAAAGTGCTTTCAGTCCCGACGGACTGAAGATTGTAGGTATTGAAATGCTAATGTTGTCTTTCTCACGTTCGCCTCCACACAGAAGCTCCGTGCAAGATCAATAAAGTGCTGAGTCACCCCACGCTGCCAATCACCATCACAGCTCAGGAGGACCGGCACATCCAGTTCTTCGATAATAACACAGGTAACATTACATCATCATCACCACCAGCTGCTGCAGAGGAGGCTTTTCTGTTACATTTAAAGCAACACGCCACCAATTTTACATGTCGAATCCTGTTTACTTTGTCATGAATAATCCCACTCAGCTCGAGAATACTGTTGTATAATCGTCTGGTGGCTCAGCAGGAGGTACAGTATGTCAAGTCTGTCAAGATGACATCACCATGACCTCATCAGGGTTATCGCAGCTTGAGCTTGCAGACTATAAATAAATCTAAACCTGCGCTACAAATTCAAGGTGGAAAGGGTTTTCTTTGTATGTCGGCGTTTATCAGGCAGGGAGGCTCTGATAAAAGATGCTACTGAGTTGCATTATGGGAAATGTAGGAGTTTTTTGGAGCTTGACCCATACCAGTCGGGATTTCTCTGCCTCTGCTGCGACAACTCTCTCACACGGCTAATTACTTTATGGAAGCAAAATACTAAATCAGTGTATTAAAACTTAAAGAGGTCAGGATTAGAGACTGTAGTTTAGCTAAATAAAAAACATATATTCTTATTCAGTGCAGGATTCATCTAAATGAAACACTTGATCTTTTTAAACAAAAGCTGTTGTAAAAGTGTGTTACCTTTAAAGTGAATTGATTAGTTAACTAATGAAAACTAAACAATGTGGTTGAAGATGTGAGGAATGGACTCTCGGCTGTATATAAAGGTAAATGTCCGACACCAACGTCCACCTGGACTCAATTAAAGTGATTCTAGTTATAGTTTGGTAATTGGATTACATTTCCGTAGATATCTCTGCAACACAATACGTAGATGTGACAAAACGTCAACACTGTAACCTAATAATAAAAAAATAACATTTAACATATTCAGCAATGTACTGTGTGCATTACCTCACACTTACAGCGTTGATTACAAGAGATGAAGTCCTTTTATCTTTTTGATACGCCTCAATAAAAAGTGACTCATTGTGATTCACCGTGTTTTATATTTTCTCTTCATATAAATCTGTATCAAAGGGACATTTTTCTTCTTCTGTTTTGAATTGAAGGTAAACTGATCCACTCGATGGTTGCTCATCTGGACTCGGTCACGTGTCTCGCTGTGGATCCAAACGGACTTTACCTCATGTCTGGAAGTGAGTACAACCTAAATAAAAATGATATTTAATCTATATTCAGATTGATACACCAGTGCTGGGAAATATGCTTAGTTACTCTCTTAGCCAGATGAGAAGATCGATATCAGTTAAGTGTGTATTAGTTCACAAAATCCACAGTTTGGCACATTTTCTGTATGCAGAAGATATCATTGTTGAAAAATGTAAACATTTAATTTGTGGCAAATTTGTATTAGTAAAAATAATCAGTGAAAGTAACATCCTTTATTTTCTTCTATATGTGAAAACACATATGTGTGTGTGTGTGTGTGTGTGTGTGTGTGTGTGTGTGTGTGTGTGTGTGTGTGTGTATATATGTATATGTATATATATATATATATATATAGGATATATATCCTGTGTGAATAGTTTTAATTGAAAGATAGATTACAAGCAACACAGTGGCACCACACAAATATAATATAAAGCTTCCAGACTTTAAGTCCTCGAAAGTCGGCGAAATACAAAATAAAACATCTAAGAATATAGTCATAGTATAAAATTACAACAAAATGTATATAAATAATCCTGTGTGGACTAAATTGTGCAAAATTTACACGACAACAACGACATACAAACTTAAGTCCCGCCTCTCTCCGGGCAGGTAACCAATCAGGGTTTAGGCTCCCTGGACACGCCCCCCTGAACCTGATCTACACCGTCCTCCCTCCTCATTGGCTCTCTCTCTTCCTCTCAGGTCACGACTGCTCGATCCGTCTGTGGAACATGGAGAGCAAAACGTGCATCCAGGAGTTCACCGCTCACCGCAAGAAGTCCGAGGAGTCGATCCACGACGTGGCGTTCCACCCCACCAAGTGCTACATCGGCAGCGCCGGGGCCGACGCGCTCGCCAAGGTCTTCGTATGACCTGAAACAACAGCGGGTGGAGCGTCAACGAGAAGTGAGAGGGTGGAGTTCGTCTCCACCTCTGAGTCTGGATGAGGAAGCAGAAAACTGAAGGTGACTGTTTACGTGGACTGCTCCTTTAAGATTTGTCAAATATCCCCCCCCCCCCCCCCCCCTCTTCGGACTTAGGCTGGCCCGGGTCCCGAAACAAACAAACCTCTGGATGAGACGATGAATGAAAACAGGAAGTGGCAAAAAAATATAAATAAACAGGAACTCTCGGTACATTTTAGTAAAGCTGGAATTATTTTTTCTTTAAAATAAAAACTCTCCGCCATCACTGACCCCAAACACTCCAGTAAACACAGCCCGTGTCTGTTGATGCTTCGAAACATTGCTCATGATTAATGTGCCTTTTTTCTTCACAACATGAATTATTTTAGGTGTTGAGGAAAATTTATTTTGTTCACGAGAAGATCGACTTTTTTGAAAAGTAACGACCCAATTTAAAAAAATATATATACAATTCTGTCTTCAAAATGTTTCATTTTCTAACGAGATTAAATCCCCTCATTTCACTCTAGATGAGATCCCACTCTGCACAATAATTTTTGCTTAATTTGGTGTAATTTTAATTTTCTCCCGTTTTAAGTTGTTGCCTGCAGCCTGAGGAAGACTTTGTCTGATTTTGGAGATCCTGTAAACGTCTGGAGGTCGGGTCACTGGTCTGGAATCAGTGACACTTGTGCTGGGTGGACAGTCACAGTGACAGAGACTCAGCAGGTCAGATCACAAACATCGGAAGAGTTTTATTTCAAAATGAGAAAGCCTTTCATCAGAGACGATGTGTCCCTCCGTTCATATAGTTGGAGCAACAACACTCACAGACAATTAGCTGGAGTTTCATTTTCATGCTTTTATTTTCTGCACAGTCGGCTGTGGTTCGCCATCGTAGTTGTGATGGCAAATCAATGGATTTTGGCAGCAGCAGTGAGAATTTTGTTGTTGCGAGTTTAAAGGAGCAGTGTGTAGGATATAGAGGCCTCTAGTGGTGAGGTTGCAGATTGCAATCAACTGAATACTCACCCCACCCGTTCACAAGTGTGTCGGAGAACTACGGTGGCCTTCAGGTAAAAACGCGAAAGGTTCTCCCTCGAACCGGTGTTTGGTTTGTCCGTTCTGAGCCTCTGTAGAAACATGGCGCTGATAGATTGGTGGTAGATATGAAGAGCTCATTCTCAGCTGACAAATACTGATGATTCTTAGTGTCATGTGATTTACACACTAATACAAACATATATTTTATTCCATTTCTGCCACTAGAACCCTTTAAATCCTACACACTGGCCCTTTAAGAGCAGGAGAGCTGCTGAGGGGCAGAACATCAGGAATTGGATGGTTTGTCAAACTTCCTCCACATTCCCACCTGAGCACCAAACATGCACAGACACACTGGTTCTTTTCTTTCACATTTAAGTCCATACTGACAGACGACGAACACTACAGAGAACATAGCCTGTCATTTTGAAATGAAACCCTTCAGAGTGTTCAAACAGAGCTGTGACGTGTTGTTGATGATCACTAATAAACTGTACCGAGCCTCCACATCCGCTGTCACGTGACACTTTGATGGTTCTAGATCAAATCAAGAGCTTCAAAAAACAACAACAAATGAATCTGGATTAACAGAAATACTTCAGGTTTTAATTGTTGGCCAAATATTTAGGATTGAACCTCTTCTGGTCCATTAGTTGTGATCGACGTTGTGGTGGCGAGGCTCCATTTGAAAACCTGCTGCTTTTTTATTGTGTATTTATAGTTGAAGATTTGTGACAAACTGCAGCGAGAGAGAGAGAAACCTGCAGCGAAGCTTTTCTCGTTTTTTTTTCTGTTTTACTTTTGATCACATAAAGTATTTATTAATTACTTAATGACGCCAAATTAAAGCCAAAAGATTGAACCGAGACAACGAGACGCTTCCTACTAAACCTGACAGTTGTTGTTGCTAACGCTAATTAGCTCATTTTGTTGTGAAATAGTAGTGCAACACTTTTAGTAACAGCTGTTTAGTTCCCAAACTGCACACAAGCTCCCCTCGACGCTTTATATGCTGACTGCCTGAAGATATTGTATTTTGTGTAATTATTATTATTATTACCACATTATTTGGAGCGATTACTAGTTTTTTAAACGCCTCTGTGTGTTTGGTGACAGACTTGTAAAGATACGAGTAGATCTTTTTTTTTTAAAGACGTGTTTTCTGTTTTACTTGAAAAGTGAAGTTTATTCCTTTGGGGTTCCTGCTGGTGTTGTAAGACGTACGTAGACATGACTTTACCTCTTAGCACCACATAACACTTTGGTTTTGCTTTTTACCAAATTATCATCTCAAAAAACGCAGCCGTGTTCGTGGGATGGAGGGAAACTTTTGGGGAGTTTGTGTTGCTCTTCTTTTTATCGTAAAACGATACGGTGTGAAAAAGGGTAAACGGATATGTGTACAGTTTTTAAGTATTACAGCAGATCTATTTATAAATGTGGTGTAATTTAAGGGGAAATTGTAACCGCAAAGTGAGCGAATCATTCACCGACTTCTAGTTGAGCCGAAAGATCAAACTTTATTTATGCGACACGTAAACACACGCAGCTTTCCTGTAACACGTGTGGAGTCCGTGTTTTCACCTCCTCTCAGTCTGAGCTCAGTGACAGAAATGTCCTTTTGGAGTGAACTGCTCCTTTAAAAGAACTGTTTTAATGTGACGATACGACACATTCAACTTTGATTCTGGCACTTTTTGAAATGTCTGCATCCAAAGCATTTGCTTCAAATCCAGACGAAAACAACTAGAGAATCTCCCCACAATGAAATACACAAGAGCGGTGTTCTTCATGTTTATCCAGTCCGACAAATTTGGAAAAGTTACATCAACCAATCGGAGACACTCACAGGGGCACATGATGCACTCTCTGCAATTACCCATAACACCCGTCTCTGCTTACAATAATATTTATGATATTTGAACCTGTACAGAGAGAAAAAGATGAAACTGGCTTCTTGTGGACGTACTAAACCTTTCAGCCAACAGCAAATGTTCTTCATTTACACTCAATTCAGAACATTTGTAGACTCCGCTACAGTCTGGAACAGATGAAATCTGGATCTCTGCAGACCTCAAAACAACACCACTGGAACAATTTGAGAGAGTTGAACATCACTTGTGACGAAAGGGTTTGTGTGGCCCCTTTTTAAAGGGTCACGAGCTAAAAGAAAAGTTTGGGAACCGCTGATTTAAAGTGACAGGAAACACTAAGTGGATGCAGGAAATGAGCAGAATCACATCGGGACTGTGCTGCAAGTGACAGAAGCAGATTTGTGATGATTTTGAATGGAGTCTGGTTGTTTGTTGTTAATCCCGGCATTGCAGAGACGTGACAGTTATAACCAGAACCAGAATAAACCTCAATAATACCAGACTCTATTCACATCCGTCTACTTTATTTCACTTTCGGAGCAATAGAATCGGTGTGTTTTCCATTCATTTAATCTAATTTACCATTTTACACCGACTATGGTCCCCCACACTACATAAGCAGTAACACTAGTCAGTCGTGATGTAGGCAGCTGAACTCTTGTCAGATTTATATTTTGTTGTTTTCAGAGCTGAACCTTCGGACTGAATAAAACCTGTTCAGTTTGCCTGTAAATGATTGTTGTCCTTAAATGTGTACAGTGAAACTATTAAAGAGAGATTATAGATGCTAATCTGGCTGTACATAAAGTACATAAAGTACATACAGGTGTTGTTTCCTTTTTTTCCATTGTTGTTGGGTTGTTTTTCAAAATGGGAGAGTGATTTATCAGTAACAACAATAAAGAGATATGTTGTATATCATGTTTGTTTAGTTTTTTTTTTCCAGCCTCATGTTGAAACTACAGCAACACACACTCACTGGAAGCTGCTCACAACAAATGTGTCTTTAATTTAAGTAAAGCAATTCAACTTTTTGCATTATGAAGGCTTCTCACCGAAAAAACATTACAATTAATTATGGAAGACATTTGAATAACAGAGACACAAGTAGAAAGTAAACCTACAATAAAATAAACCTGAGACAAATGTGAGAAGAAAAGGTCAAAATGCATAAAACTAAAGTATTTTTATTCATCAAATTTAAGCCTAAATTCAAAGTCTGTGAAATAAAAGGAATCATACTGATCAACACTTTGTATTATACTTTCTTATTCTTTTGGTTTTATATGCAACATAAACAGTATGAATAAGTCTGGCTGAAAGACAGTGATGAGTCATTTGTACATCAAACGTGCATATAACTTCATCAATAACACATTTTACTCTACATGTATACATGTGTGAGGAGGACATCGTGCAAGTAGTGCAAAATGAAATGCTAATTATACTGCAAAGGTGTAAAAGAATATATGAGCACAAAAACAAAATAAAATAATCAGTACATGAAGAAAATGAAATACAGAATATATAGAATATATTTGAATGACTTTTAGAATAAGTATTCTAGTATTCTAAACGGGGACACGCACCAGTTATTTTAAGTAACAGCTAAGTGTCATTGTAACTTCCGGCCACTAGGTGGCAGCGCTGTGCCGTTAATGAGTTGACTCTGCCGTAAACAGTAACAGAAGAAGCTAGCTAGCTACTGTAAACAAAGCTGAGCCGCTAGTCTGTCAAACAACTCAAAACCTGCGTAATGTGAAGAGAAGATATGATCATAAAAACGTCCACATAACAGTAAAGTAAGTGGATACTGAGTTATTCATCAAATAGTTGAATGCTGACGGAGAAGTTAACTAGAAAAATGGCCTTTTAGTTAGTCAGCTAACTAACTAGCATGAACATGCTAAAGTTAAGACTATAAAGACACATCCGGGGTTTTGGACGTTGACAGGCTAACTGTGTGTTTTATACAAAATTATTTTGACTGTATATTATATATATAGTCGGGATTGATTGGTGTAACGTTAAGCAGCTGGTGTAAAGGACGTGGGTGTGTGGCTAGCTTGGTTAACGTTGAGTTAGCGCAACAACATCGTAAAATCCAGACTTGTACGCAAAGTTTTGCGGCTCTTTTCAGTGTCTGAATATAAATCACTTTTCTCGGCAGTGCTCTCCAGACTCTGCCGGGCCCCGGAGCTGCCATGACCCGGCCTGCAGTCTGACTGGAAGATAATGGCTGCAGAGCTGTTTCCCACCAAGAAGCTGGTCCCCTCCGCCTCAGCGAGCAGCACCACCTCCTCCATCCAGCAGCAGAACCTCACCAACAACAGGACCACCGCCACACAGGGCTGCTGCAGCTGGCAGGGCCTGTTCCCGACCATCCGAGAGAGGTCGGTCTGAACCCGCTCTGCTCCAAATAAACAATAACCATACCAAAGGACAGCAACACCATAGTCAGACATTGTGGCATTCACAATATCCAGATGACAACCATCCTATATTCTGCTTTATATGCAGGGAGTCTTAATACACCACCTCATGATTTACATGTGATTGTCATTTCCTGTTATTCTCTCTGGCAGATCACCCAAAGTGACACTCATTTCCTAAACTTAACTGATTGAACCTTCATTGTCACAGACCACAGGATAAATATCTCATCTGTGACTAAAAAACACCTCAGCTGTGATGTGTAGTCAGTGGTGGAAGTACCCAGTACATGTATACAAACCTGTACTTTACTGGAGTATTTCCATTTGATGCTACTATATACTTTAACTCCTCCACTATATTTCAGAGAGAAATATTACTTGTGAAGTATACTTTTTACTCTACTACATATGATGTAGAATTATACTACTAATCTACTCAGCAGTATACAAAGTATCTCAAACTGGCTCCACATTGACAAACTTCATGTATTTGTGAGTGATAAAACACAATAATGTCACTTTTACTTGTGATATTTTAAGTACATTTAGCTGATAATAATCAAAAGTTAGAGATCAGGACTTTTGCTGGTAACGGCGTATTTTTAGACGATGGTAATTCTACTTTTACTTAAGTAAAGGATCTGACGACGTCTTCCACCACTATAGTATAGTGCACAATTCTCACGGGTTAAAAGCGTAGTGAAGGACCACACAATTCATCCAAACGGTCTCGATGAGGCAACACTGTTACAGAAAGGTGGTCGCTAAACAGTTTGTACTGAACTGAGAAGTACAATTCAACTCAGCAACACAGAAAACACCACAGAGCTCTAATGGTGACGTGAAGAAGAAACTACATGAACAGTCACTAAGAATCATTCAGACGATGATTGGAAGTGATTCTTTTTAAATGAGGAAACATTCAGATCCTGAGTGAGGAGGCCTTTTGTTTGTTACCTAAAATATGCCACTTTTGTTACTTTTAACTTTATTTAACAAGACCTTGAGTATGATGTACCAGAAGTTCAGATGTTCTAGTGTGTGGATACAAAGATTCTTTTTTTTTCATATTGTAAGATCAAATGTTTTGTGTCCTTGTAGGAATTCAGTCATGTTCAACAATGAGACGATGGCAGATGTTCACTTTGTGGTGGGGCCGCCTGGCGGGACGCAGCGAGTCCCGGGACATAAGGTAGAACCCACCGCACAAGACTCTCCAACCGTTTAAACCAAAGAAGTTTGACTCCGACAAGGCCAAGAGGCTGAAAGCTGGACAACATCCAAACTTTGGATGGTTACAACTTGATTACCTTATCATCTTATAATAACAAATTGTTAAAAATTCACAAGTTCAGTCATAAAAATCAGGCCGAGGACCAAATATCTGACAGAAATGTGAATTTTACAAGTAGTAGTCAAATGTTAAAGGCCTGAATGAGTCAGATTTGTATCTGTTATAAGAGGAGATCTGGTCTCTTATGTCGTCCATGTTGTTCCTCTGCTCCGTCAGTACGTCCTGGCCGTCGGCAGCTCCGTGTTCCACGCCATGTTTTATGGAGAGCTGGCGGAGGACCAGGAAGAGATCCGGATCCCCGACGTGGAGCCTCCTTCGTTCCTGGCCATGCTGAAGTATGTCAACCTCTGATTCAGTCAGTGTTCATGGACAGTGATGGTGCTGTGTGGGCGTGTCTTAGACACAAGACACAAAACAAATACTCATTATACTTCTCAATATAAAAAGTACCGACTAACAGTGTTTGGACCTAATTGTACTGCGCCATGAAATGAGCAAAATGTAGGTTTGTGACGTCGAGTTGATCCCTTCCTCTGCCTTCTCAGGTACATCTACTGTGATGAGATCGACCTATGTGCTGACACCGTGCTCGCCACCCTCTACGCCGCCAAAAAGTACATTGTGCCTCACCTGGCCCGGGCCTGTGTCAACTTCCTGGAGACCAGCCTGAGCGCCAAGAACGCCTGCGTGCTGCTGTCTCAGAGCTGCCTGTTCGAGGAGCCCGACCTGACGCAGCGCTGCTGGGAGGTGATCGACGCCCAGGCCGAGCTCGCCCTGCGCTCCGAAGGCTTCTGCGACATCGACACCCAGACGCTGGAGAGCATCCTGCGGCGGGAGACCCTCAACGCCAAAGAGATGGTGGTGTTCGAGGCGGCGCTGAACTGGGCCGAGGCCGAGTGTCAACGGCAGGACCTGACGCCGACTATCGAGAACAAGCGCCTGATGCTGGGGAAGGCCATCTACCTGATCCGCATCCCCACGATGGTCCTGGAGGACTTCGCCAACGGGGCGGCGCAGTCCGGCGTGCTCACGCTCAACGAGACCAACGACATTTTCCTGTGGTACACCGCCGCCAACAAGCCCGAACTGCTGTTCTGCACCAAACCTCGTAAAGGCCTGGCGCCGCAGCGCTGCCACCGCTTCCAGTCCTGCGCCTACCGGAGCAACCAGTGGCGGTACCGCGGCCGCTGCGACAGCATCCAGTTCGCCGTGGACAAACGCGTCTTCATCGCCGGCTTCGGCCTGTACGGCTCCAGCTGCGGTTCGGCCGAGTACAGCGCCACGATCGAGCTGAAGCGCCAGGGCGTGTCGATGGCCCAGAGGCACATCAAGTACTTCTCGGACGGCTCCAGCAGCACTTTCCTCGTGTCGTTCGACTACCCGGTGCAGATCGAGCCCGACACCTTCTACACCGCCAGCGTGGTGCTGGACGGCAACGAGCTCAGCTACTTCGGCCAGGAGGGCATGACAGAGGTGCAGTGTGGGAAAGTGACCTTCCAGTTCCAGTGCTCCTCGGACAGCACCAACGGCACCGGGGTGCAAGGAGGCCAGATCCCCGAACTTATCTTCTACGCCTGAGGACGTAGACTTTTACTTTGAAAGTGCGGAGACGAGTTCTCGGGTAGCTGTTGGAGGAGGGGGGGACTCCTGAATTTGCTGCTGAGCCTCGGAGACGGGACGACGGGTTGGTTGGAACACGAAGGCGCTATTGAAGAAGACTGACACCTCACATTCCTTCACACCTCTGTTGTTGTTTCTGTTTACAGCAGCTGTTGTTGAGTTCGGGTCATCGCTGTTTCACTTTAGTAACGCAGGAGTTACAAACAAACATGGGAGAATTTATTGAGAAATTAGATAAAACGCCCGGACAGGACAGTCTAATGCAGTGAATTAAATACCCGACAAATCAAAGTACTTCATCGTAGTTTTTATCATGTCAAAAATCTAATATTGGCACAAAGCAGTCCTGATGTCCTCAAACACCCTGAGGGGTTAAAGGGAGAGTTACTATGTTAGCAGCCGTAATTATTAGTATTGGTTGATCTAACGTCGTGTCAGGAGGCGGGTCTGAACCCGACACATTAACGCTAAACCCAAAATCTGTACACATATCTCTGAATAACATCTGTACTATTTTCACTATCAATTTCATTGATTAATCCATTTTTTTATTATACTTTCTTAACTCTGAGACATATTTAAACTGTTCGTCTCACGGATTAGTCGACTAAACATTTGAGCACAATCCTCTTCCACAGCACATGTTACTCAAACTGAACTCAATGACTTCTAAATGTGTGTTTTAATGTGCAGCAAAAAGTTACACAAATATCATGAATAAATAAAGTACAGAACCCAGCAGCTCTAAAGTGTTCACATTCTGCCATCGTCTCCACAAAACAAAACAGGTTTTCGGTTTCTTGCCTTAAAGATGATGCGTTCAGTTTCATGAATCACAGAGACGTTAAAATGTTTAAATGTTGCTCATTCAGTTTCAATTTAAAGATCTGGAAACATTCCTGCTGTTACTGTAGAACTGAAGGACTTAAAACAAATGAAGCACTCCTTTGATGTTTTAACAGGTGTTTACTGCTGGTTGTTTTGGTTCTTAAAGGTTCTCTTTACGACATTCGGAGCATCAATATAGCAGCAAACTACTATGTTCTTTGTAAAGATATAGTGGAGTAATGTCTACCTGAGCAGATAACGACTCTCTCTCTCTGTTTGTGTCGTAATCTGAGCGTCGGCTCAGCCGTCGCCATGTTTGAGAGCCGTGTGGAGGCGATAGATATGCTCTGAATTTCGTATTGAAAACCTTTAAAGCTGAATAATAGCTCTTTATATTTGTAATATGACAGCTGATCACACTCCTGACTTCTTTTATACACACTACTTCAGACATGCTGTAACCTTCCTCTGGTGCTCTGTACTGTCTTCTTCTTCTCTTATGAAATGTGGGAACTTAAAGGAGCATTTCATACATTATCTGAAAGGATTTTACCCGTAACTACACTTTTTGTTTGTGTTGTATTTAAAGAACAGTATTCCTCAGACATCATTCCTACAGATAGTCGACCACTTATATGCTTTTATTTTGAAAAACATGTTTGTACTGCATCCTGACTTAGTGTTTCATTAACGTTGCAGTCGTGTAAATATTTCTGTTTGTGTCCTGACGCACTTCTTCTTCAGCTGCTCTCTTTGAAAATGGAGGGAAAACAGTTTTATATGATTCTATATTGAAGAAACATATTTTTGGATGTCTTTGTTTCCTGTTATCTGATTCCAACCAGAATGTGCAGTGAGCTGGTGGCCTTATGAATGTGTTGTTGTGACAAGTTTGGAAATAAAAGGTTGAGATGTAAAACGTGGTTTTGTTCTGTTCATCCTGCATCCGAGCAGAGGTGAAAATGTATCTCCGTCCAGTCACTCAAGTACTGAAGTACAAATATGAGGTACTCTTATTTTACCTGAGTATTTTCTTTTCATGCTACTTTCTACTCCACTGCGTGTGTCTGACAGTGTCAGTTACTTTACAAATTAAGATTTCTTCGCACAAAACATGGAAGAATACAGTTTATACAAGAACAACTCAAACGATTAGTTCTTGAGTCAATTTGTCGATTGACAGAAAATGATTTGTAAAATATAACAAACACTGTGAAGGTGTCACTTTGGGCGCTGGGTCAATGTGACGACATTGTGTTCACTTTCTTTACAAACCGAACAATCAATCAATTAATGGAGAAAATGATGAGCAGATTAATCTATAATGAAAATAATCATTAAGTAATAGTTAAAATGAGCTCCACCTCAACAGTCACATCCTGCTTTTAACTTTATAATGAGTGATAATGATCTAATGATAGTATAGCTGTCACAGGGGACATTGTTTGTACTTATAATACTTTTAAGTACATGTTCCTGATTATACTTACATACTTTTACTTAAATAACACAATGCAGGACTTTTACATGTAACAGAGTATTTTTACAGTGTGGTAGTACATCAATACTTTTACTCTTTATACTTTAAGCATATTTTGATGCTCATACTTTTTGTACATTTAGCCTACTTCAGTAAAAATGTTGAATGCAGGACTTGTAACCGTGTATTTCTACACTGCAGTACTACAGCGTATTTCTTCGTAGTATTACTAATGTTCCATCAAATACATCTAGGGAAGTAAACCGGAACCGGAAATGTTTCAGTCGGACACAACGCAGATGAGAACCGCTCGGACTCGATTTGCTGCAGTTTGTCCCTCCGCGCTTTCCATCCTGCCAGATGACAGCTGACCAAAGTACAAACTAAACAGGCCGTTTGCAGCCGTGTTAACGTCGCAGATTAAACTCTGGTTTTATTATTTTAGTGTCGACATGCACAGATTAAAAATCATCTCGGGCCACTTGTCACCCTCCGGGTCCTCTAGATACACGCGGGATTTAGGGAGGACGGAGTGCGGATCTGCGGGGAGCAGCAGTCCGGAGGACGTGGTGGTGGTTCACGGACGGAGGACGGCTATCGGGAAAGCGAAGAGAGGAGCGTTTAAGGTAACTTTAACTGGTTCATGAAGCAGATGCAGGGAGGAAAACAACCAACTGTACTGTACTAGTGGAAGGAGTAGTAGGATCCTTTACTTGCAATATAAATACACTGTGCAATACTACAATTATTCTCTCTGTATATATAATATTTTAGTTATTGTGGATGTTTTACTTTTTTAATAGTCTTTACTGTTTTATTACTTATTTACTTATTTATAATACTTTCTTTGATCTTGTTTTTTACTATGTATCTTGTTTGCACTATGCTATATGCTGCTGTCATCCTGTACATGTCCCCACTGCGGGACTAATAAAGGATTATTTTATATTAAAAGTACTAATGAGCTCAGAAAAAGAGTTTCCAGCTTTTCCAAGAGACTTTTTAAAGAGTGTATGTAGCTTAAGAAGTAGTAGAACAGATAAAGGAACACTTCATCCTTCAGTTTATCACAAACATTCAACATCAACACGTCTGTTAGTATAAAGTAAAAAGTACAATATTTACCTCCTGAGATGTAGTATAAAGTGGAAATAATCAAGTGAATGTTAATTTCTGCAAATAAACTAATGATGAAGCTGAGGTCATATTATTCAATATTTTACAAAAATAAATCAAAGTTCAGTGGAAAATCCCAAAACTAAAAAAACAAATTTGTGTATCCGAACTTATTTCTTCTTCCTTCCTTTCTTTCTCATAAATCATCTCACAACCCCTCAGATGTATCTGGTGACACTCTGGAGGGGCCCGACCCTTAGGTTGGGAACCACAGGACCACAAGACCTGAGCATCTTTAATAATAACACACGCTGCTGCTATCTAATAATGTCACACAGAACCAGATGTCAGTCACAGGAGACGTTTCACTGCACAACGAGTACTTTTACTACATGAAGCTGATGATACTTCTGTAGTTTTACTGCTAGTACTTTAACTATATGAAGCTGAGAATACTTCTGTACTTAATAACTTAATAATTAAACCCTTCCGTTCGCCTGCAGGACACGACGCCTGACGAGCTGCTGAGTGCAGTGATGACAGCTGTGCTCACAGATGTTGGCCTTTCACCCGACAAGCTGGGAGACGTTTGTGTCGGTGAGACGAGACTTCATTTCTCTACATCGTTCTTTGACCGACGTCGTGTTGTGGGCGTCAACATTAAAGTGATGAACACATGAATGCATCAATAATTATAATACACATTCTGAAACGGACCACGCTGCCGAGCAAGTACTTTACTTTTTATGGTGGTACTTAAGTATAAGTATATTTTGATGCTAATACTTCTGTACTTTTCCCTGAGTAAGATTTTAAATGCAAGACTTTTACTTTTAACAGTATTTCTACACTGTGTTGTTGGTACTTTTACTTCAGTAAAAGATCTGAGTACTTCTTCTACCACTGGTTGTGAAACAAGTTCATGATGCAGAGATCAATGAATTAAAAGGTTTTAATACATAAAACATATTAAGATATATTATATATTAAGACATTATGGGAATATTAAGGCAGCTGTATGTATTTTTGTTTCTTAAAGGCAGGACAAATGTAAATAAACGTACTTAATTAATTCTGTTGCAGCAGCACACAGAGAGGAGCCCTCACGCGTCCTCACGTATGTTTGCTGCACTGACTCTGCTGTGTTTTACATTTTAAATGTTCTTCGTTGACCTGTGTGTGTGTCGCTGTCTGCAGGTAACGTGCTGCAGCCCGGTGCTGGTGCTCTGATGGCCAGGGTGGCTCACTTCCTCAGGTCAGACTCATCATCATCATCATCACTGATTCACACGCTCTTCCTCCTTCATTCAGTCACAGTGTGTCTCACGGCTCTGTCTTCGTTTCAGCGGCTTTCCAGAGACGGTACCCACCTACACCGTCAACCGACAGTGCTCCTCCGGACTGCAGGCTCTGTTCAACATCGCCGGTACAAACTCCTCAATCATCACTTATATATATATATATAAATATATAACATATAAATACAACGTGTGTTTACTCTGTTTGTAACGCTGTTTGTGCAGGAGCCATCCGGAGCAGATCCATTGACCTGGGCCTCGCCTGTGGGTACGTTTCTTCATCATTCAGACTGTAAAAAGATATAGTTAAAATCAACTGTTTTTTACACTGTGTGTGTGTGTGTGTGTGTGTGTGTGTGTGTGTGTGTGTGTGTGTGTGTGTGTGTGTGTGTGTGTGTGTGTGTGTGTGTGTGTGTGTGTGTGTGTGTGTGTGTGTGTGTGTGTGTGTGTGTGTGTGTGTGTGTGTGTGTGTGTGTGTGTGTGTTTGTGTGTGTCTGTGTTTGTCAGCGTGGAGAGCATGTCTCTGCGTGAGGTAGGAAATCCAGGAGATTTGAGCTCCAGGCTGACGGACATCGACAAAGCCAGAGACTGCATCATCCCGATGGGGTGAGACCTCTGCTGCTCACACAACAGACCACATGCTGCAGAGTACTGTGTTTGAACTGAAGGTCACTGACTTTCAATCGAAAGCTATAATCCCACATTTAATGTCTATTGCAACTAAATAATGTTAGCAACTAATGTCTTCTAAACTACTTACTCCACACCAAAATGTGTTCTACCAATCCCTGAATGATTTTGTCCCACAAAGTGGTTTATAATTCCAAAACCTGTTGAAGCATTTCTTCTAATATGTATGTTTTGGTTTCCCTTCACTGATCCTCTCATCTGTGTTATTGTGATCAGACTGCTGAAGTGCAGTTAGTATTAGACTGACACCAGCATTCATCCCTCTGTCCAATCTGTGGAGTGTAGACGAACACAACATGCGTCTGAACAGACGGTCCACACGTTCTTTGTTTTTACAGCATCACCTCAGAGAACATCGCAGAGAGATTCGGGGTCTCCAGAGAAAAGCAGGACGCCTTCGCTCTCAGTTCTCAGCAAAAGTGAGCGAGTCAACGTTTAAGGAATGTCATGGTTTAGTTTGTCCTAAAGTCTAGTATAGTATAGTATAGTACTTCATAACGTCATACTGAAAAAGGTCATAATACAATGTCATAAAAAAGTCATCGTATAAAATGTCTGAAATATGTGTATATGTGAAAAAAGTTAGTCATAGGCATGTCGAAAAAAGTAATACTATTGTATGTTGGAAAAAGTCATAGTATGTCATTCAAATGTCATACAAAAACATGACGTAGCATTACATTAAAAAAAATGTGATTGAAAATGTGATTTAAAAAAAAAAAAAAAGTCCTAGCATAGTATACCATTGACATGTCATTAAACTGTCATACGTCCAAAAAATGTATATGCAAAAATGTTAATTAGTAATGTCACTAAATTATAAAGTCGCATGAATGAAACGACTCAGGTACCTCACACGTGTACTTGTACCAAATATATATTTCATACTCAATAGATGTTTAAAAATATTGATTAGACTTCCTTCATACGTTTGTATGTTTAAGAGGGAAATACATGTGTTCTTTAAGAAGCGTGTAACAACATGTGTGGTGACATATGACAACACATTTAACCTGCTTCACACAGAGCGGCCCGGGCGCAGAGCTCGGGTCTGTTCCAGCACGAGATCGTTCCCGTCACCGTCAGGTGTGTGGACGACCAGGGCAACGAGCGCGAGGCGGCGGTCTGCGAGGACGACGGGATCAGAGCGGGAACGACTCTGGCAGGACTGAGCCGACTGCGGCCGGCCTTCAAACCCGACGGCAGCACCACAGCAGGTCGGTTCTGCTTCACTGGCAGCTGAACGCGCTCACCTCTCCCGCCCGCTGCACGCGCTCATAACGCGTGTTGTGTCTCCAGGTAACTCCAGCCAGCTGAGCGACGGGGCGGCGGCCGTGCTGATTGGTCGCAGGTCTGCGGTCGAGGCTCTGGGTCTGCCGGTCCTGGGGGTCCTGAGGGCCAGTGCGGTGGTGGGGGTCCCTCCGGACCTTATGGGTATCGGACCAGCATTCGCCATCCCCGCAGCTCTGGAGCAGGCTGGTAAGACACGAGTATATATGAAAGTATTTTCATTTCATACTTATATTCTACATCTCAGAGGGAAATATTCTACTTTTTAGTGCACTACATTTATTTGTTAAACTTAAATTAAATGGAAAGTAATACAAAATATGATCAACAAATAAAATGATGTATTTTAAAAGTATATAAATACTTTTTTTAAAAGCCCCACATTTACAAGCTGCAACTTTTAAAGTGATGAACACATTATATAATATATTCTGGGCATACCTTTGGTACATATAATACTTTTGTGCTTTTACTTCAGTAACATTTTGAATGCAGGCTGTTTACTCGTAGTATTACTACTTTTATTTAACAAAAAGATCTAAGTTCTTCTTCCACCACTGCCTCCGTGTTATATTTACAGCGTGTAAAACTGGAAGTTCTCAAAGTAGATGTTCTGTTGTTGGTCAGAACACTAGTGAATATAGTTATTAGTATTTAATCATCCTGAAAGTACTCTTGTCATTTACTGGTTTATGCATCAGAGTATATGAAACTCTCTTTCCTCCCTCAGGACTAACTGTGGCTGACATCGACGTGTTTGAAATCAACGAGGCTTTTGCCAGTCAGGTGAGTTCAGACCGGAATGTGGTTTCTGTTGAAGGAGATAAGTCACTTTTATCTCACTACACGTACACAAGTATAAACAAAGCTTAAGACTGTCGAACAGTATCTCTGTTACTAAGAATGTAACCACGCTGAGGAGAGAACTGTTTCTGTAGAGACGTTGGGATGCAGTATACGTGTGAATGTTGTTGTTGACCCTTTGCTGCGGCTCAGGCGGTGTACTGCGTGGAGAAGCTGGGGATCCCGCTGGAGAAGGTGAACCCTAACGGGGGCGCCATCGCTCTGGGTCACCCTCTGGGCTGCACCGGAGCGCGACAGGTGGTGACGCTGCTCAACGAGCTCAGACGCAGAGGCAGGAGGTTCGTCTCGAACCGCAAACAACCGACATTCTTCTTACCGACGCGGGCGTTGTCTCAGCGCTCCTCTCTTGTGTCTGCAGGGCGTACGGCGTGGTGTCCATGTGCATCGGGACCGGGATGGGAGCGGCCGCTGTGTTTGAGTACCCCGGACCGTAGGAGCCAAATCAAGACCACGTCACTGATTAAAAGCCCCTTTCAGACGTGACAAGTAGTCGGCCTCCTTAAGACCTCGTGATGTTTTCTATACGGCTCAGGTGTGAGTGGTTCCATCGCCAGTGATTGGACACATACCATCAAGACGTTCAGACAGCACGGCGACCAATTACAACAGTTTGACACTTTAAATGTTTTTGCAGGATACCAGAGCTGCTTTAAGGCAGAATGAGGCACTAGAAGCTGATGTCTGTATCTGCAGACAGCATCCTTTAAACTAACGCTGCTGTACTTTAGATGTTAATACTTTGTATAGAAGAGACACTTCAAGCAGCACCTGATTAAGTGCCTTTGACTTCATGTTGCTGATCAAGCCACTGACTTGTCTTCCTTTAATTCTTCAATTAAAAACAGGTGAATATTGCAGATAGAAAAGCTGCAGACAACAGGTTCTTACTGTGTTTTCTGTAAACTGTCATCAACGTAAAAAATTATGTTTTGTCAATCTACAACGTTAATTATGTTTGTAAATTAATTTAAATCAACAGATAATGGGCCTCATGCAAGACCGTTCCATATCCTAAACCTTTATGAGCGCTCCAAGTCTGTTTCAACTCGATTAATTAAAACCACCTGTTAATGAGGACGTGTGGGTTCTTGAGGTTTCCTCGTCAGCATGATCTAAACCCATTAACTTGCCAAACAAAGCTTCTGTGCTCCAATTGTGGGAAGTTTTATTCACAAAAATGTGAGTAAATACAACAAGTTCACACCGCGGAGCTTCAAGTCTGATGTCGGCAGACGAAAACATGATAAATTAACATCGACAGCCGTCGCATTAATGGAAAATATGAATAGTACTGCTGTCATGGAAGGACACAGAGGGAATGATAGGGATGTCCATGTGAGTCCTTCAACATTCCTTATGTTTTACCTAAATGTGTATCTGACACACTGATTGTAGCTACTTGATCCGAATACTGGAGGTCCTGGTTCAAAAATATGAACTTTATCATCTTAAATTATTGATTTGAGATGAAAGTATAACAGAAAGAATGCGACTCGTGAAACTGACGTGGCGTAGAGAGAAGACGTCTCACTGTGTTGAACTACAGGAGACGAGCATCAAGAGAGAGACTCTCCTGTGGCAGCGTATGCAAACAAGACGTCTGACGGGTCGGAACCACACGGGAACTGTGTTCTATAACTTCAGATTGAGGAACCTGTTGTGCTGCTTGTTCTTGCATGAGGCTCAATCGATCACCGTTAGTGGACCGTGAAGAATGTTTCCACTAAACTGATTTTCTATGTGTAACAATAAAACATTTCTACATGATCTGATGCAGCGGGATCCAGTTCTTACTAAACACATGGTGCTTGATTCCTCATCTCGTGGTATCGTTCCTCTACGAACAGTCCATCAGGAGAAAGTGAGCGGGTTGACTGTCAGTCAGTGATTTTAGGAGGAACCAGAGTCTCAGTCCGCTTTCTTGTGAAATTGAGTGAAACCTACACGAACTTCTGCTTCTTCCGAGCCTGAAACTGCTCCGTTTTGCTTTTGATGGACTTGATGAGCAGAGACAAACTGGGGTCCATGGATTTCTTCGAGGTGCCCTCCTCCGCCGGAGCGCTACAGTCATTTTCCACTTCCTGTTTCCCAGCCTCGGTGCTCAGCGCGTCCTCCGTCCGCCGCTCCTCCTCCTCCCCTCGTCTGCGCTGCTTCTCAGCCTGGATGCTCTGCGTGGCTTTGGTCTTCTTGTAGTTGGGGTGGGACGGGTCCAGGTTGAACAGGTGGGAGGTGAACATGGCCTGGAAACGAGTGTCTTTAACGTCCACCTGGACACACGGAACAAAAGGACACAGGTCAGGAAACATTTAAATCACCGTACTTGTGTACGTATGTCGGCGTTCATTAGATTTGTATACAGCAGCCACCACCTGTGGGTGCCTACAGGAGGAATTATACTTCTATCTGCTTAAAACGAGGGCGGTACGGTAATAACTAGTTTTTAACATTAGAAGCTTCTGTTGAGTTTTTCCAATGAAGCTTCTATGATCATATTCTATGATGTCATCACCCTAAAACAATAGATATTTTATGTTACGGTGGTTGTATAAATGGTATTCATGGTGCTGTCAGATTGCTGCATGACGGAGAGAAAACCTCTCTTGAGTTCAGTGAAAATTGGTTTTGAAACGCTAAACGTCATCAAATACATCCGTCTTTTTTATGACATTTAGATTTTTGGACTTCATAACGATCTGAAGTTCTTGGAAATGTTTGGATCACACAGGTTAAAAACAATCCTACGTAGCCACCACTGGAATCTATATCTATAAACGGTATTTAACGAATAATCTTTATCTGGAACCTGCTTTAAACACAATGAAGAGACATGAAGAAGCTGCACAGCATGAAACGTCTTATGTTATGAAGGAAGCTTTGAACTATACACACAATCTTTATGTTTCCAGCACAACAACACAACATTATCGTTGCACAGACCTGGAATTCGTCGCCCTCCGGCGGCTCCTCGCCCTTCTTCAGCAGCTTCTTCCTCTTCTTCTTGCTCAGGTTCTGCTGCTCCACGATCTTGTCGTAGTTGAAGTGTTTGTGTTTGGCTTCGTTGCCGTCGTCCTCCATCAGCAGAGCCATCTCGGCCTGCACACACACACACACACACACACACACACACACACACACACGGTTCAGAGGTGGTCGGCGCTCGGCTCTACAGCTTTGCTGATTTGGGGACTGAACTCTGACCTTTTGTTTCTCCAGCTCCTCTTCCTCCTCAGCTGTCCGCTCCTCTCCCTCCTGCTTCTTCTTCTTCCCCTTCGGTTTCTTCTTCATGTCTGCAAACACATCAGACAACACTGAGCATCAACATGCTGCTGAACTAAATAATAATCTAAACTCAAAACTGTACCAACTTATAATAAGCAAAGATCGAGAATGACTTTTCATGTTCAAATCTACGTTCACACTGAGATTAACGTGATGAAACTACTGCAATACACGATGTGTCAAACACCAGGTTTTAGTTTGGACTTTTTCATTTCTTTCTAGTTTAGCTTTTGAAGAGCGTTTGCTAGTTTCCTTTATTTTCTTCATATATTCAGTTCCAGCGTGCTCTTGTTATAATGTCTCAGATGTATCTGACCACATAGACATTATATTATAGAGATAATGCATGGTTGGAGGAATGTCCATAATGTTCCACTTCCACACTGACCGGAGCTGAACAGCTTAAATGACATCTGACTGCTGCAATATTTAAACCGTGTTCTTGTTGTTTAATTCTACCAGACTAGGATACATGTGGAAGAACGAGGATTAACTGTGAATATAAAGTAAACTATAATAATAAATATAAAATATTTGTTCCTTTGCACTTTTGAATTATTTAAACAATTTACAGAAACAGTTACACGTTGTATATAGAAACTGTGTATTGTTTTCTATTGTTGCTTTATTATATTTATTATATTACTTTATGTAAACACACAGTTTTCACCGACTTGTACGTACATTAGAGTTAAATGTATATTTTTATTGTCCTTGTTTTTGTGTCTTTTTCTATCTTCCAGTAAATTGTTCCTGGATTGTGATTCACTTTTCTCCACTTTCATACTGAGAGGTGATGAACTAGAGCGTGAGGCTGCGATCGACTGATCGACGGTATTGATCACCTGTAGCGGAGAGCTCCTCGGCGAAGAAGGGGTCACTGAGGTCGACGTCTGAAGGAAGGTCTTCATCACTGAGCTCCTCCTCATCCTCTCCCTGATGCAAAAGAAAATAGAAAGCGGATTATTGAAACCGCAGAGGGAACCGTAAAATCACAAATCTGCCCAAAAAACATCTGTTTCTAAAGTAGATTCAGTTAGTGCGACATGTCGACTAAGATCATATTCACAGCTGTTCAGAACCTTGTTTCTAAGATACGGTGAGTATTTAACATCTCACAACATCTGTAATATATAATTCACCAGGGACCAGATGTAGAAACGCTGTTAGTGGTGAATGTGTCACATTGTATGAGTCAGCTGCTGGTGAAACGATATATTGGGGATTTAATATATTGTGAGAGATGAATTCCATCATTCTTTTTATTTACATTTGAGCCATCGTTTGTGAAGAAGTCGGTTTTCTATGAATGAATCCTTAGCTGCGGTTACATGGACACCATATTCCTTTACCTGCTTTCTAGGACTCTAAATAAAGAGATCCGATACATTAATAATGTGTATAGTTCTATAGTATAGAGGGATGCCGATGCATTCTTTGTGCGCTCAGAGTTTTATGCATCTGGCCGCTGTTATTAACTGTGAAGTGCTGTTTGTGTTGGAGGACAGTTCCTCTTACCTCTTTGCTTTGAGACTTCTTCTGCTTCTTCTTGTCCTTCTTCTTCTGCAGGAACCCCTCCCAGGGCGTCAGCTTGTCCTTTCCCTCCAGCTTCTTCTTCACCAGCTGCTCCGTCGTCTCCTTCAGTCCTGCAGACAGATCAAAATGCACAATTAATAAACTAACATAGTCATATACACACTTAGTTCTAACAGGTCGCCAAACACTGGAGACATAAATGTCAAGTACATGTAAGTTGGACTAACGTCCACATGACCGACACAGCTTTGATAACCCTGCCTCCGTCTCCTCGTACCTGGCACCCAGGTGATCTCCATCTCCATGTCTCTGTCCTCGTGCAGCTTCTTCTCTTTCACCTGGATGCCTTTCAGCAGCTCTCTGTACTTGGAGATCTGCTGCTCGCCTTTCTTCTTCTTCTTCTTCTCTTCCTTCTGCGGTTTCCTCTCCACGACGGGCTCCTCTGTCTGTTTCGCTACAACAGGAACAAGACAGAGTTTAAACCGCTACAACACACACGTTTGAATGTTGTCGTTTGTCTCCACGGTGACGCGTCTCGAGTGGCCGGTCTCACCCTCTGCTGTCGCGTCGTCTTCACTCTCCTGCTCTCCAAACACAAAGCGTCCTGCTTCACCCTCCTCCTCTTCGTCGCTGGAGGAGGCCAGGTAGGCGTTGAAGTCCATGGCCAGCAGCTCGTCCTTGTTGAACTTCCTGTTCAGGGCGGTCACGCGGTCGTTGTCCGTCTCGTCCCACGTCAGCTGCACCTGATTGGTTAAACACAGACTCGCACACATTAGTCTCAAGGTCCTGCTGTTTGTCTTCATGAAGAAAGAAATGAAATGATTGATGCATTCATGTGTTCCTCACTTTAACGCTGCAGCTGGTAACGGTGGAGATTATTTGAATGACTTTATATACTGCTGGGTAACTTAGCCTATAACAATATATATTATGACAGTGAAGTAACTTCTTCTTACCTTTGACGTTGCGTTTGCAGAGGAGGTGAACAGTTTGGGCGTGTAGGCCGAGAGGTTCACGTCCGTCGCCACGTCTCGGGGCTCCTCCTCAAACTTGACTTCATCAGGAATAAACCTGTTCAAACAAAAGGATCGATGGTGAATTTAAAATTTGAGCTTTTCCAGAATAGTTTCAGGAAGTCAGTTTGGTATTATTCCTTCTCTCACCGGAGGTCCAGGACGGAGCAGCTGCTCTCGTACTCGTAGCCGTCACACTCCTCGTAGACTTTAGCAGCGGTGTCGGCCGAGTCACACTCCACCACGGCGTAGAAATACTTCAGACGCTTGAACTGGTAGTTACGCATCTTCTCCCTGTAACCTCTGAGAGAGAGACACAGAGAGGGAGAGAGAGAGAGAGAGAGAGAGAAAAAAAAAAACATGAACCTCTAGAAGCAGAGACCCAATTTCAGTAAAAAGTCCAACAACACAAAAAGACGTAATCAACAGATTTCAAACTCAGAGAAATACATCATGTTAATCAAGGTAACGGTTTTATCTCCTTTGTGCAGCTTCAACGTTGTGGTTGTCTGCCAGAAGCTCTTATTATCCAGTTTTAAGCCACATCTTTACAATTAACTTTTAAGATCAGGCTCATTTTAAACCGGATGAAGGATTTAGTCATCGAGCGTCTTGTTCGTTAGCTGCAGCTCGGCTCGTGTGCGTCTTGTATCTGCTAAACAAAAACTAAACGGCTTTGTTCAGTGTTTTCATTGGTTTTAATCACCGGATCTGTTTGTTTTGGTGAAGACAACGTTATGGTGAAACTGTTAGTCCTCCTAAGAGACAAAAGCTATCTGCGTCTTACTTCTCCTCCTCGTTGTCGTCCTCCGAGTCCTCGGGCAGAGCCTTCAGCTCCAGCGGTCCCTGAGTCTCCTCCGCCTTCAGCCTCTCCTTCCCAAACTCTGACGGGTAGACCTAAGACAATACCCAGAATGCACTGCTGTTTATCTCTCTTACAGACACCCTTCACCCGTTTGGTGAAGCGATATTGACAGGCTTTACCTTCACAGACAGCACGGCTCCTCCTTTAGGTATGAAGGAGTTGAGCAGAGCCAGCAGGTCTTTGGCTTTGATCCGGTCCCAGTCCATGTTGCAGACGGCCAGTCGGGTAGAAACCTGACACGCGAACATTCAGAAAACACAAAGTTAAAGAGCGATGAAGGCTTTTCCTGTTCAGGTGAGCAGAACGTCCTCTTCCACCAGGCGCCGCCTCACCTCGTCGCTTCGCTGGGCGTCTTTGGCCAGCTCTCCCCAGTCGTGCTCGATATCCTCTTCCTCTTTCTTCAGGATGTCGTCCACATCGACGTCGTCGTCTTCATCCGAGCTGGTCTCTACATTTCCTTTACCTCTGGCCAGATCCGGTTCGCTGTCACTGTCCTCTGAATCCAGCCCGGACTCCTCCTCCAAATCTGAGCCACTCCCCACATCGCTCTCTTCTTCTGCATCTGCATCATCATCATCATCGTCATCGTCGTCATCTTCACTGTCGTCTGTCACACCGTCTCCCAGGTCAACATCATCATCCTCTGCAGATTTCTTCCCCTCGTCCTTTTTATCTTCTGCGTAAAATAATAAAATGTGTTACAGCCGCAGTGAGGATGAACTGCACAGATACTAAAACAACTAAAAGATCATTGAAGCTGCCTATTCTTACAGATGTGTGGAGCACTCGAGCTGCACTATCGCACAGACAGACAGTAGTAGTACAGTATGTATTTCTAAAATTATTTTATCGACCAAATTTAACATTAACACAAAAGGCACCAATGAAAAAAAACAATGGTTACATTTTTACGTGCAGTTTTTTTTTTTTACTGATTTCAACAAACTAATAAAATCCCTAAACATCTGGATGTTGACAGTAAATGTCTGATTGGCCAGAGAGAGCATGGTGCACCTATAGACGGGATGTCATTTATTATGATGTTACTTCATTCAAAGGGAAATATCAGTCTTTTGCAATAAAAAAGCGATTCCTTGTGCAGCCCTAACAGACGGTTTGTAACAGTAACGCACGGTGAGCTGATGGAAACATGGTGGAAACTATTTTGCCACCTTTGTATGAAAACAATTGTTGCATTAGTAAAATAGCTACAATTCATTTTCTCTCAATCGATAAACAGACAAATAGAAATGAAAGTACGTTTGGTGGAAGTCTGGAGTGGAGACGTCTAGATTCAACAACAGGATTCTATTTTCTTTTATTCTATTTCATACACAGTACATTACATTGTAATCCTGTATTTTAACGTGCTATTTTACTATTTTAGCTGGTTGAAATAAAGAATCTGTGCTCGTTTGCTCAGCTTGCATCAGAAACATCTACTCACCCTCTTCGACCACTCTGACGCCTCGTTCAGCCACCTCTCCTTCACCATCTCTTCTCTGCACTGCTTGTCCTCTCTTGGCCTCTCCGTCAGCCTTCACCAGCTTCACCAGCTTCTCCTTCCCTTTTTTCTTCTTCTTGCCCTCTGCTGACTTCTTGCTCTTTACGTCCTCGTCGTCTTCGTCCTCTGAGTCAGAGAGTTTGTAGAAGCGCTTCAGGTCCTCCGTGGAGGTTTGGGTGATGGGCCGGCCTCGTTTGTCCACCGTGTTCTTCACCTTGAAGCGGTCGTCGTGAAACATGGACTGGAAACGCTTGTCGATCTTGATTTTGCGTTCTCTCTCGGGCATTTCCCAGAACCTGGGATCCTTCTGCACCCGGAGGAAGCGGTCATCGCCGTCCGGCTTCTTTTTGGACGACATGGTGGCAAACTTCAAGTGTCACCTGACAAATAAAACGGGACATATTGTTAGGTTACATGGACTGTAACCAGCACTGAGCCTCTTTCTCTTATCATGTGCATCTTGATTCCAACAAATTGTATTTTGATTTATATGTGAATAATGATGCAGGTCGACCTGACCCTTTACTCAGCCTCTAAAGGACTTTCTGTTTGGTTCAGTGTCTGTTTCCAGCAGCTGTTTTCTGATAAACCCACTGTACTACCTCCACAACACCAAAGAGCCAAATGTAAGTACTCTCTGAGGTAAATATTGTACTTTTTACTTCACTACATTAGTCTGACAGCTTTAGTTAAGTTTTTAATTTCCTTCCTGTCCAGTTAAAACCTTGTATCTCCAGATGTGTTGATGTTGAATGTTTGTGATGAACTGAAGGACGAAATGTTCCTTTATGTGTTGAGAAGATACAGTTCTCACAGGACAGAGACGCTACAAACACATGAAGATCTTATAGAATATGATGCATTGATGTAGATTAAACTAGACAACAGGATATAAAGGAGATAAAAACATCTACAGCAGTAAAATGTAACACACACATTAATGCAGCAGTGATATTAATCCAATATCAGATATAAAAACAAAACAGAGACAGGTAACATTTTACTGCACTCTGACTAACTTTACTTTTCATACTTTAAGTACTATTTGGTGAGAAACACATACATACTTAAAGACTTATACTTGTAGTGGAGTATTTAAACATCCCGTTCACTGGGAGAACTGTTCAGCCGTTTACAACCCTG
Organism: Leptoclinus maculatus; assembly: GCA_032191485.1. Classification (NCBI taxonomy): domain Eukaryota; kingdom Metazoa; phylum Chordata; class Actinopteri; order Perciformes; family Stichaeidae; genus Leptoclinus; species Leptoclinus maculatus. The sequence continues at coordinate 24,219,676 of JAVDOI010000009.1, forward strand.
TTATTTTAAATAACGTGTTGTCAGAAATCCTCCGCTGTGGTTCTGTTTCAGTAAACAACATGCAAAGAAAAGACGGACAGTAACGGCGGGAAAACCAGCCAGCTGCTGAAACTACACACAATACTAAACACATACATCCGAAAATATATGATAAATGAGTTTAAACAGCGTTTTAAAATAAAAACTAACGAAAAAAATTACAGATACCTCTCTGTTCTGCTACACGTGTTTTCCCAGCATGCAACGCTTTGGTGCCCTTTCTAACTTCCTGTCCCTTTCTTGGTACGACAAGCGAGGTGGGACAAAGGAGACAAAACGCGCACCGAGGCTTGTGATTCTTCAAAAAACACTTTCTCGCTGACATGGTTTCCAAAATATGACTTTCCTTCTGCCTGTCACCAATCAAAACTATTACAACACGTATGTAATTAATTTCACATTGTTGATCGTTGTCGAAGATATTTTGTAGATGCATTTAACACCATATATATCCATATATATCCGATAATATTGAGTATTTAAGTAAAATAAATATAAAGGTTTAGTCATTTAATTCTGAAATTACAGATCACATCAAATATATCTGCTCTTGCAAACTATATATATATATATATATATATATATATATATATATATATATATATATATATATATATATATATATATATATATATATATAAATATGTATATAAATATATATATATCAAATATCTTTAGCTAATTCTATAGTGTTTTTTCTAATTTTACTTGATTTTTATTGATTGATAAATTGGTCGTTGTCGTTGATTGAAAGATGTGGGGCAGGTGCTTTAACAAACTACTTTATACAGTCTAAACAGTAAGAAATCATAAGTCTATAGTCTAATAAATTCAACCATATTTGTAGGTTAAATATCATCTGATATATTTCTTAGTCTGATATCTTAGTAATGTCACTCAACCATAGTTACTTTGTTAATATTGTAGCCATAACAATGTTTGTGTTTATATTGAATGACATTTTCAGTATACATCCAGTCTGTGATCCAGTTCCATTGTTTCCAACGAGCTCAGTGGAATCCAGTTCCACATTTTCCCTCCTCCTCTTCCAGGAGGTCACTCCGTGTGGAGGACAGGAAGAAGTCAGCTCAGCTGTTCTACAACAATGTTTTAAATTCACAACTGAATTTGGACCTCGAAGAAGCAAACCGATGAGCAGCGGAGTGTGTCGTAGAGTCCTGCGGGCAGCCGGCTGCTGTCCTGCAGCCTCCTCCTCGGCCAGCCGGAGCTGGATCACGTCCTCCGGCTGCAGACCGCGGTGTGAACCCCGCAGAGGGCTCTCGGCGTCGGGCGGCAAAGGCACCATGAACGTGTTCAACCGGGAGATGAAGAAGAGGCAGAAGAACTGGGCAGCATCGCTGCAGGACGGAGACCAGTACGACTACCTGAGGGACGAGGTACGCACCTGCTGCACAGTACCTTTACTCAAGTAGTTTACTTTATAATATCAATACACTGTGCAATACTTCAACTATTCTGTCTGTATATATAATATTGCAATACTACAACTATTCTGTCTGTGTATATAATATTGCAATACTACAATTATTCTGTCTGTGTATATAATATTGCAATACTACAATGATTCTGTCTGTGTATATAATATTTTAGTTATTGTGGATTTTTTACTTTTTTACGTATTTAATATTCTTTACTGTTTTATTACTTATTTATTATACTTGTTTTGATCTTGTTTTTTTTACTATGCTCTTGTTTGCACTATCCACTATGCTGCTGTAATCCTGTTAATGTTCCCACAATTTCCCTTATATTATATTATCTTACTGTACTTATGTACACAGTTGAGGTATTTGTACTTTACTTTATTTTCATGCCCCTTTCTATTATTCTTCTTCTTCTTCTTCTTCTTCTTCTTCTTCTATGTCGTTATTCGGTATTGCATACTGACAGCAACTCACTTTACAAATGTCAGGTTTTACACATAAAACACACAAACAGGTTTTGAAATATTACGTTTATTTATAAAGAAATGAAGTTCAAACAAATTTTCATCTCACTGACAAATTGATTAGTTTGCTCCTTTTTTGGCAGATTTTTTGACCAACATTTGGAGGTTTATTTGTTTTATTTTGAAACTCGAGAGTCCGTGCAGAGTAGAAGCTGACTCGTGAAATCCAGCAGCATCTTTGGCCACCGGAAGACAGATTCTACTTTAACCATAAAAACACAGTGACACAAGTTTGATCTTTGTTCTGCAGGTTGGCAGTCGAGTGGCAGATCGGGTCTATGACATTGCGAGGTGAGTGTATGACGAGACATCTGAATTTCTAATTAAACACACACCAACACACTCATACACAGGTTTGCTTTCTTTCCTGTCTTCTCAGGACGTTTCCTCTGGCTCTGGACATCGGCGGTGGAAAAAGTCACATTGCAGAGCATTTAAGCAAGGTACAGTCAGTACATGTGGGTACTCGCGTGGCCCAAATAATCTCATTATTTGAGTTAAATGCTTAAATTATTCCCGCTTTTCCACAACTGACTTTGTGTTTTGTGCTTGTTGGTGTTTCAGGATGTCGTGGAGCGTTTGTTCCTCACAGACGTCTCGGAGAAAGCTCTGGTGAGAGCTGAAACAAATCATAAAACTATCACGTATACATTATATATATTAGTGTGAGGCAGATCTGCAGGTTTCCTTAAACACAACACAACAGTTATGTGATCATTGTGTGATTTTTGATAGAAGATGAATGAACCCTGGTGAAAATGATCACTTACGACAGTTATCCTGGACTGATGACACCGTGAATAACGATGGATGCTACTGATACATGACGGCTGATATGAATTGAATTGATGTCTCTGATCTTCAGAAACAAACGAGACGGGGTGAAATCCCGACTCATCACGTTCTTGCTGACGAGGAGTTTCTGCCGTTTAAAGAAAACACCTTTGACCTGGCGGTGAGCAGCTTGAGGTGATTAATACTTCATTCTATATGTTGGTTCAAGCTTTTCTCCACATTGTAGGAGGAAGACACTGCTAAGCCATTTTACTGCCACAAGTTGGTGTCAAGACTTTTTAATGAATATTCCACAAAATTACGTATAATTATATTCTCTGATAAACATCAAAACAAAAACGAAAACATTACAAATTAATCTTACTTTTTAGTAGTAGTAGTACTAGTTACTGTCTTAAGTACTGCAGTTACTCCACTTGGAGACGGGTAGATGTTCTCCACTGATGCATCTGTAGCTCACATTTTTAGCATTTTGAATGTCTACAGTGTGTATAATTAAGCTTTTTGTTCTCTCTGCTTTCAGTCTGCACTGGATTAACGACCTGCCTGGAGCTCTCAAACAGGTGAGAATCAAAAGAGGAAAAACTTCGAGCACAAACGAATGATATCGTATCATCAACATCATGTATGATTGTGGGCTGCACGGCGCTGTAGAGGCTAGTCGCCTCTGTGACTACCAGAGGTTTTGGAGGATTGAGCTGTTTACATTGACAGTAACTGTCTTCTTCCTCCTCCTCTTCTTCCTCTTCCTCCTCCTCCTGAGCTCAGATCCACCAGGTGCTGAAGCCGGACGGTGTGTTCATCGGGGCGATGGTGGGCGGGGAGACCCTCTACGAGCTGCGGTGCTCCCTCCAGCTCGCCGAGATCGAGAGGGAGGGAGGCTTCTCCCCCCACGTCTCCCCCTACACCGCCGTCACAGACCTGGGGAACCTGCTGGGCCGGGCCGGCTTCACCATGCTCACTGTGGTGAGAAACACCAGCGCTGTCAGACCCAGTTAGCCTCCTTAACTTCTCCCAGTTCCTTTGATTGAACACACTGGAAGCTTGTTTTGATTGATTTTGTTTTATAACTTTAAAAGATTTTTTTTTTTTTTTTTAATTTTGTCACATAGACACATTCATATAAATAAAAACAGTTGATATTAGAACATGTGTGCGTCCTTTTTTACATGTTTTAACTCATTTAATAACTCTGTTTCAGGACATTGATGAAGTTCAGGTTCAGTATCCAGGAATCATTGAAGTCATGACCGACCTTCAAGGTAAAGAAAACTGCTCTGTGTTAATATGTGACTTTGTTTAATTCATCGAACATCAAACTGTCTTAAAGTGGTCGACTGTAAGGCCTGAAACTCCCGCAGAGTCTGAATCCAGCTGGATATCAAAGCTGTTAATGTGCTGAACCTTTTAGTGTCAAGTATTAAACTTTACTTTCCTTGAGTTCGGTAATTTAACTCCAAGTAGCATTAAAGAGCTCTTAGAATGGCAGAGAGACCTTTGTACCTTTTGAGCAGCTTACAATTAGTTTTTCTTGACATTGTTTGAGATCAGAAAAGTGTGGTGTTGTATTTATTTCATTATATTAATTGAAATCTGGTGATTCACTATGAATTTATGGTTTTCAGACCTTTCAAACCAAATCTGAACATTTTTCCTCTGCATGATTTGCAAACTTTTGTTTCCATATTCTGTAGGCATGGGTGAGAGTAACTGTGCCTGGAACAGGAGATCGCTGCTGCACAGAGACGCCATATTAGCAGCAGCAGCCATTTATAAAGGTGAGTGGATCGGCTGCTGCACTTCCTGTTACATTATGAAAACACACAAAGACCAACAGCAGCTTTGTCCAGTAGTTTCTTACATTAGATCAGTCTCCAGTTTTACAGATTTAACACATTAAATAATTTATTCACAGCTGGACTACAGATATATCTTCTTCCTTTGGCTGTAGTTTATTTGGATTCAATCACACACACACACACACACACACACACCGTCTTGCTGCCACAAACACTCATTACTGAAAATAGTTCCCAACAAATGCACCATTTCATCGTTCCGTTTGTTACCAGCTGTTTTAGGAAAAATTAAACTATATATTTATGCCTTTTAAGATTTACGTCTTTATTAGGAACCAATGGGCTTGGAGCTGAGGTCCCATATTTGGATTTGCTGACAATAAGAGAAATATAGAATAAAGCTTGACTTAACAGCTGTTACTTCATGCTGTCAAGTTCAGAACGGTGTGGGATCCGAAAGTTTGGAAGGTTTCGGCACCTTGTTTTCTTTCTTTGCTGGGTCACACGATACCAGTTTTCTGTGGTGGTAGAAGTACTCAGGTCTTTTATTTAAGTAAAGGTAATAATACCACAGTCTAACAATACTCCTATAATAGTGCTGCATTTTAAAAACTTACAAAAACTTGAACATTTACGTACTAAAAGTAAAAGTACTCATCATGCATTTGACACTTTAATAATATACTTGTTTTAATATACTATTGTTTGTTTGTTTGCCATATTTTTTTGTAAATTTCATTATGTTTCTATTTATAAATCATGTGTTGTATTTTGCACTGTGTTGATTGTTTGTTATGCACCATCCACCAGGTCAAATTCCTTGTATGTGCAACATACTTTGGCAATAAATGGTTCTGGTTCTGATTCTGATGCAGAATGGTCCATTTCATCAAACCATTGAGTCACTTCTCAATTTAGCGATGAAGTTCTGGTTAGCCTCTAAACCAGTACAAACATTAGCTTAGCACAAAGACTGGAAGCAGAGGGAACTACTAGCCTAGCTCTATCACAAGTGTTGCTTCCTTATTATTGTCTGTGTTTGTTTGAAAATGTTTCAGAGATGTATGGTAACGAGGACGGGTCCATCCCGGCCACCTTCGAGATCCTCTACATGATTGGCTGGAAGCCTCATGAGTCTCAGGTGAGACGGGCGTTCAGTTTGGTTTCTCTGTTTCTTCTGATGCTGAATACGCTGCTTCTCTTTACTGTATGTATAAAAACTGGTTTAATTGTTTACATCTTTTTTTTGTCTTTCTCAGGCCAAACCAGCAAAGCGAGGCTCAGCCAGCGTGTCGTTTGGGGATTTGTCAAAGATCAGCCAGCCAACCAACACGAACAAGTCATAGAACCACCTGAGCCAATAAACAGTTGACATACTGCAGATTGTAAATAATATATTTTATTTAAACAACTATGTTTTGTTGCCGAGTTAAAAGCCTAGGTAGGAGATATGTTGTTATAATATTCTCTGGAATAAAATGAGCAATGAAAAAAAAAAAAAGGCATCATGAGAACGTTATTCCCTGGAACAGGAAGTTCACTTTTAGAAATCCACAGCAAATGAGATGCTAATTTAAAAACAAACACTGATTCATTCACCCACACAGCAGATGATACTCAAGAATTTAAAACAAATTAAAAGACACAACGAGAAAAGTGCCCGCAATAAAGTGTAGAATCAGTTGCTGCTAAAGTGTCATATAAAAGGCTTCAAATACATATATATACACGTCAACCAGAAGTTGCTAAAACATGTTGACACAATCTCGGAATCTATGATTGAAAAGTGTCTCCCTGTGCTGGGTGCAGATGACCTCATCGATGTAGAAAGTGGGCCTTGATCTTCAGGTTTTCCTGCAGCTCCTCCTGGCAGCCAACCAGAGTTCTCCTCTTAAACCACCAGACACAGGAACAGCTTCTTTACACTGGCCGTCACTATGATGAACACTTAATCAGACATACTGCACCTCCATTTGCACTATTACCACCATTCTGCACTAATATCCCAAATCCATTGTCATTGTTCTTTATGTTCCTATAGCAGAATCAGAATCGGCTTTATTGGAATGTGACTCTGGTTTACACATTGCTCTCAATGTACATATAATATACAAATAAACAAGAACAATATAAAAATAAGGACATTAAAGACAACAAAGTAGAACAGAGATACTAAGCATTTTTGCATTAATGCAACCATTTAACATTTAACTACTATGTACAATATAAATATATATCGAAGAATATATATTGTCTGTCTATCCATCTGTATCTATGACAACAAGCAACAACAAAAGAGACGTTGCCATGACAGCTCCTCGTGTTAGCTCTGAGCCGAGGACTGTTAGCTGACAGTTAACTAACAGGCTAACTACTGTTTATTTTTGCTCCCAACATTTGAGAGTGTGTTACGATATTTGACGATGGTGAGTAAACTCTTTTTATATCATCGTTATGTGTCGTTAACAGTTAGCACGCGGTAGCTTCAGCCAGATGCCAGCTTCTCATGGAGACCAGCTAAGCTAAGCTAGGTCAGCTAACGTTAACTGAATGTGGTTTTTAATCGTGTAGCTACATGGTGATGTGTTTTTCTTTCCAGCCACCCAAGACTAAAAGCAAAAAGGCCGTGAAGGGGAAGTCGGTGGTGGACGGCCTTTCAACGGAGGAGATGTCCAAGGATCAGGTCAGAGCTGTAGGGCGATGCTAACACGGCTAACTTTAGCCTCACAATGATCAGGTCAGAGCTGTAGGGCGATGCTAACACAGCTAACATTAGCCTCACAATGATCAGGTCAGAGCTGTAGGGCGATGCTAACACAGCTAACATTAGCCTCACAATGATCAGGTCAGAGCTGTAGGGCGATGCTAACACAGCTAACATTAGCCTCACAATGATCAGGTCAGAGCTGTAGGGCGATGCTAACACAGCTAACATTAGCCTCACAAGGATCAGGTCAGAGCTGTAGGGCGATGCTAACACAGCTAACATTAGCCTCACAGTGATCAGGTCAGAGCTGTAGGGCGATGCTAACACAGCTAACATTAGCCTCACAAGGATCAGGTCAGAGATGTAGGGCGATGCTAACACGGCTAACATTAGCCTCACAATGATCAGGTCAGAGCTGTAGGGCGATGCTAACACGGCTAACTTTAGCCTCACAATGATCAGGTCAGAGCTGTAGGGCGATGCTAACACGGCTAACTTTAGCCTCACAATGATCAGGTCAGAGCTGTAGGGCGATGCTAACACGGCTAACATTAGCCTCACAATGATCAGGTCAGAGCTGTAGGGCGATGCTAACACGGCTAACTTTAGCCTCACAATGATCAGGTCACAGCTGTAGGGCGATGCTAACACAGCTAACATTAGCCTCACAATGATCAGGTCAGAGCTGTAGGGCGAGAGACACATTTTGTTGTTGTTTTTTTTATATATATATATATATATATATATGCTGTATATATATACTAAATATAAATATATATACAGTATATATATATATATATATATATATAAAAAGATTGCCCCCCCAATGGTGGAAGAAGTTTTCAGAACCTTTAACTTAAGTAAGAGAGACATTTATCTCAGTTTAACAATTTCTTTAAAACAACAGGGTTCAAAACTGTTCAGCTGTTGATTTCCCAATGAAAAGACGCGAAATTGCTCACTTTGTGGTCCAGTAAAAGTCACTCACAGGTCCAGAGAGTGAGCTGTAATCAGTGATGAGGAAGTATTCAGATCCTTCAGTAAAAGTACTAATACCACACTGAAAATACTCCTGCATTCCAAACCTTACCTAAGTAAAAGTATGTAAGAGTTCTCAGCACAATGTACGTAAAGTTATGAAATGACACAAATGTCTCTGCGACCTTCCAGCTGGAGGAGCACATCGTCCGCCTCCGAGAGGAGCTGGACAGAGAGCGGGAGGAGAGGAGCTACTTTCAGCTGGAGAGGGACAAGATCCAGGCCTTCTGGGAAATCTCCAAGAGGAGCCTGGAGGAGCAGAAGGCCGAGCTGAGGAACAGACACAGGGAGAGAGAGGAGGCAGAGGAGCGCCACCAAGTGGAGATTACTGTGAGCTGCTCACACACACACACACACACACACACACACACACACACACACGCACACGCACACATGCTCTGTAAAAGAAATAACAGGACATGATCGCACCATCACGACATGATCGAACCGATTGAATTGAGTATGTTGAATTTCCCATTTAGGTGCATGAATCTGACCTCTTAACACCTCCTTTTGATGGCTGGTGTCCAGGTGTACAAGCAGAAGCTGAAGCACGTCCTGTCTGAACACCACGGCACCATCTCCGGGCTGAAGGTGGACGCCGTCGCTTCGACCACGCTGCTCCAGAACCAGCACACACAGTCGGAGCTCGGGCTTCAGAGGGAACTGCACGGCCTGCAGGCCGACTTCAGGGAGAAGAAGCTCCACAACGAAAACATCATCAAAGAGCTGAAGCTGGTGAGCTGGCTCATTTTTACATTTTAGTTCTTACATTTGTCTCCAGTTTTCTCTTCACCGCAGACCTGTCGCCTTGTGATTCTCCTCAGAAGCACCAGGTGGAGTTAATAGAGCTGGCAAACAACCGTGATAAAAGAATCCGAGGTGAATAAACCCAATCTCTTGAGTTTAATTCAGAAACTCCCGTCAGAACCTGTCATTAACATTTTCCCTCCTGTTGCTTTTCAAATAGACATGGAGGTGAAATATTACGAGAAAATGCAGTCGACGACCGAAGCGGAGACCAAAAAGCGTCAGGCCGAGGTGGACGACGTCGAGGACAGAATGAAAAGCCGCGTTGTGACTCTGATAGAGGAGCACGACAGAGCGCTCAGACGCGCTGACGATTACTACTCCGCTGTGCAAAAGAAACTGCTGCTGGATCAGAACAAGCTGAAGGTACGAGACACTACAGAAAGAACAGACAACTGAACAGATGAGCAAAAATACAAGAGAGGACGAACAGATTGAAATAAAACTAATGAAAACTCACGAGACGTTTTTCAACAGGACCTCAATGCCATAACTGTGACATGGTTGATGTTTGTACTCGAGCTGGGTTATACTATACATAGTATACTGTATACTATATACATAGTATACTGTATATAGTATACAATGTTAAATGCTCACAGAAGATCATTTCAGAAAACTTAGAGTACAGCACAGTTCTGTTTAGGTGACTGTTGCTTCATGTGTTCGTCTGTCGTTTGTTAGGATGAACTTGCGAAGGTGACGAAGCTGCAGACGCGAGTGGACAAGAAGCTTTCAGCAGCGGAGCAGCAGAACAAACGTCTGAGCGAGGCTCTGCAGGAAGCCCAGCAGAAGCTTCCCGAGTTACAAAAACAGCAGCACGACTACAAGCAGGCCAAGACCAGGATCGTGGTGCGTTCACTGCACACCCGCTCAAAAAGCACCAATACATCAATACATCAATACATATGGAGCATCACTATCTTACCGTAGTTACAAATAGTGCATTAATGCTCATTACTACCCGAGCTTAAAGGCAAAACAAACTACATTCTACAAGTCTATTTTAATACATTTGTCCATCTTTCACATTAGTTTCAACATCTTTTTTTTTTACTAACAACTTAAATGTAAAGACACAGGAGCCTGGTGGACACTGTTGGATGTCGGGGCGTCACCACTAGGGGTCCCCATAGTCACAATGTTTTAATCCTCCATGAAGGGGTTCTGTAAGCTCAGCCACTTGTTTTGAGCTGTGCTTCGTTGGTGCCGCTATGAAACTAAAGATGCTGAGGTTTGATAATCAACCTCACATTTAGACTTTTGTAAGGCACCTGGTGACGGTCGGTGTACCGAGAAACTATTCAATACTACTAATAATTCACCTAAATATTGACACATTTCTTTAGAACATAATACCCCTAAAATCATACAAATGTTCCCTTTAAATTGCTGATAATGTGTCCGACAGGCGACTAAAGCTCAAGTGAAGGTCCTTGAAAAGGAGCTGAGGGACCTGTCGGTGGAGCACGAGCTGCTGCTGCAGGCCTTTGAGAAGGTAAACGATTACATCGCACGTTTGACCTTCATTCAGCTCGGCGGGGATTCATATTATTGCTTTCGTCAGGTTCAGCAGGAGCGCGACGAGCTGTTGAAGAAACAGACGGAGGTCATCCTGGACATACAGCAGAAGAGCGGACTGAAGCAGTTGCTGCTGGAGAGGAAGTTGGCAGCTCTGACCGAAACTGTGGAGAAGAAGGAGGCACAGCTCTGCGCCACACTGTCGGCCTCCAACATCGACCAAACTGCAGGCAGCAGGGCCGCAAACAAACTCCAGGTATCGTTCATTTCCACCAAATGAATCTTTGCACAACTTAAACAAATATGCATTCAAACATTTGTGCAGCTAAGAGCACATTTGTCTAACAGAAGAAATGCGATCTTCACTAAACCACCCTTTTATTAACCAAGAGGGTACCACAGGCCTCTATGCTCAGGCTGTTATTATTTACAATCTACATAAACAGTATCATCACTCCAACTCAGACCATTATCATCTGTCTTTATGCAGATGACACACTTTCCTTTGTCTCGTCCCGGCCGACATCACTCACTAAAAGAACGGTTAAATCATCAGTGCGTTGTTCTTCTGTCCAACACTTTCACATGATTCATCATGAACAGGGGACACTAGCATGGTTTTAGACTCAACTCTTGCAGTCACTCTTCTTTTTAATGAAGATTTTCCTTAAATACTTGTGTGGGAGCTTCAAGAACAACTATCTGAAAGTGTTTTCCTGCTTGTAGGGAATGCTGGAGTCGAAACAAGCCACCATCGACGCCTTGCAGAGCGACTTGGCTCGAGATTGTACGGTCAGTTCATTTAAAAGAGTTTTCACGCATTTATTTAACAATTCTGAGAGTAATCGCAGTCAGCTGTGACATAAACGTGTGTGTGTGTGTGTGTGTGTGTGTGTGTGTGTGTGTGTGTGTGTGTGACCTGCAGGAGTACGACGACCTGCTGCAGACCTGTAAGGAGAAGCTGAAGGATTTGGACGTCCCTCTGTACGACTTTCCCTTCAGGCCTTCGGAGCGGCTCCTGGGTGGACAGACTCTGTTACAGAACTCTCCTGGACTTGCCTCCAAAGAATGAAGTCATCCAGGTGTCAGGTGTACACTCACCTGCTCTTCCTGGATGCTTTCCAACCCCAAAAACTACTTGACGTCTCCGCCTCTCTGTCACTTGATCATTTCCTACAAGTCACATAACATGAATGAACTTTGACGTCCTTTATCCTGGTTATTCAACCAATTCATGTCTTTCTATCGATGCTGCTGGTGATGACGGTGTTTACCAAGTAAACTCTGTCTAATGTTGTAAACAACAATAAATATTTCTGTCATAATACTTTTTGACTCAAGACATTTGTATCTTCCTAAATCTCATATTTCCTCAATGGGCATTTACATTGTTTTTGGTCTTTTTATTTGGTGCCTTTTTAACAATTATTATTAGTTCAATGTCATTAGTGTCGTTGCTAAATTTGGGTTCTTTAAGTAACATTTCTTCTTTTAATGGAAAGGAAACGGTTCTGTGGGTCGATCGCTCCACCACTTCGATTGTAATAACTTTGGTGATCCTCTGACTTTTCTATTGTCATCTAGCTCCATCATCAACAATTCAGTGTGCAGTACTTTAGTTTATGATCAAATACCTTTAGAACCACCGTTATATTTGGTGGTAAACCAAAGAAAGAGGTTAGTACTGATCACCGAGAGTTAAGCTCAGCCTCACAGAGCTGTAAGCCTGACTGTAAGCCTGACTGTAAGAGTGTGGTCTTTGATTACTTTGAACTTCAGTGGTGTTATGATTGGTGACTGTCACTTTCATTTAAATCATTGTCTGAAATGACACTGGTACTAGGTCACTAGGTGGATTCTGTCACCTTTGGACATAGCGAGGTTTCCCCCCGTTTCCAGTCTTTATGCTAAGCTAAGCTTAGCAGTGGCCGGCGGAAGCTTTGCATTCACCGTACAGACACGAGTATCAATCCTCTCAACAAAAGCAGTCTGAATGTTGTGGTACATTCCCTTTACTGACATTCAATGTCAATAGTTTACATTACATACAAGCATATTGTATAGAAAACGTATGCACATCAACATTTACACTTCATATACACACACAACGTATGGCTTATGGAGAAAACAAAGCAGTGCGTGGTCGTCTCTTCATGCAGCTGCTAACAACAGTGAGGCTCAGGAAGACTTCAGGATCGAATCGCTTGATACGTTTTTGGGGAATATAAAACCTAAATCAGCTCCGAGCTGCCAGTGGGAGGAAATGTTCCCTCTGAATGAATTATTTGAATCTGCGTACTTGTACTAAGTGGAAAAAAAACGTATTTGAATTTGATCGGTCAAAGATGCGTTTGAATTTGTGCCGATACAGAAAGAAAAATGTCCGTGAGTAAAACTATACACCGTCACCTTCTGAGGAGACTGTGGCTCCTCGGGACCGTCCAACAACTCCACCATTCTGGTCTTTTAATATTCTTTCTTCAAACATCCACCTAACCTTAATTTGAATGACCACGCTGTTGTTCAAAAGTGAATATTCGTGCGATAACGATGAGTCAAATAAAAGGATTCGTGCACAGACGAGGGCTGACAGGACAATATTTTCCTGTATTTTCAAACTCTGTAGCTTCATAAACGCAAACCTCCGAAATCCCCAAATGGCGACAGATAACGGCAGTAGAGTCTACGGTGTGAAACCTCCACAGGGCACGTTTTAACTTTTGGCATCTTTACTTGTTCAACGGTTCATTAAACTTCTGAGTCTTTGTCTCAAATTTTGAGAACAGTTTCTATCAGCGACCAAAACGGACATTTGACTGATAAGTACGGTGTAGTTTTACATTAAAACATCGTAGTAACAGAGCTTCCAAATATTGTTCTTCTATCAAAGCATAATCACAATAATAAACATGGATTTCAAATATACAGAACGTTATGACGCTGTACTTTACAACACAACCTTGGCTGTAGTGACTTTATTACAGCTGCTCCTCCATTTGTACAGTAGATAAAAGGTGGACACATTATTATAAACATGTCGATAAAATGCAGTGGAACTATAACTACTTCTATTTTTCTGGACATGGTCTGTTCGGAGTCATTTGTCTCAATATTATCTAGCAGCTTAAAGTCAACGTAGGGCACTGATGGTAACTTAGAGGACAGGATGTTATTGTTCTTCCTGTTCATACTGGACATTAAGAGATTCCTTCCAAATGTAAGCTGTGGAGGAAAAACACTAAACAAGAGAGTATCTTTCAAAGTTAAAGTCGCACCACTCCGCGTTTCCCTGTGTAGCTGCTGTGGACAGATGAACAAGAAGAGGGGCTTCAACAGTGCTACTGAAACTACGTAGAGGGCCAGTGTGTAGGTTTGGCAGCAGATTGTAACCAACTGAAACTTCTCCAGGGGGCCAAAAGTGTGTCGGAGAACTACGGGGGGGGCCGACGCTAAAGGGTAAATATCATCTAGATTCAGTGTTTGATTTCTGTAGGAACATGGCAGCCGACTCCGTATGTAGATAATAAAACGGCTCATTCTCAAGTCACCAAAAGACGACGATTCTTATTTTCAGGTGATAGAAAACATACTTAACTAACATATTCCAGTTCTGCCAATATATCCCCCTAAACGCTACACTGTTCCTTTAATTTGTCAATTTTTGTGCAGAATGATGACTGTATTTAGTCGTCCATCACTAGCAGTGAGACACATTATCTCTTAACGTCCAGTATGAACAGGATGATTGATGATCACAGCAAGAAGAAGCTGTTATAATGTTCATGCGTTCACCTGACTCTGAACCATTGTGAGCTTTAACACGGTCATGTGAGTGTTTTAGCTTCACTTCCACACAGTTAGTTGTTTTTTTCTGCTCTTCTTTAACTACAAACAAGATTAATTCGATTTTTTTGGACTTAAGCTTCGTCACACTACGTCTCCGTCTCCGTATTGTTCACTCTCCCGGTTAAGCCGGACACATTCAAGCATGAGTTTCGCTGCGATCTCCAGCCGCACACAAACACAAAGAATGTAGTGTAGTTTGCAGAGACTGATTGGGTTCAATGTTTATTTATACCCGCATCAGAACCGGGACTTCACATCCTTTATGTCAGTGAACAAAAGCCGAATGTAACCGGATCTTCACACAAAGTGCTCTGTAGTGTTCAACCCGCGTTAGTGCCTCGCTCTGCTCACTGACAGGAAATTAAACGTCAGGGTCCATGGTGTTATTGAACCACAATTAATCATCATTGCCATTATAGATTCCTTTTTTCTTTCGATAAATTGATTGTTTATCTGTAAAATGCCATGAATGAGAGAAAAATGCCCAAAATAACCTCCCAGAGCCAAAGCTAACATCTTCAAATGCATTGTTTTTTCTAACAGTCCAAAGATATTCTGCATATAATGACATTAAACAGCAAAGAAAAACAGCAAATCTTCACATTTAAGAAGCTAAAACAAGTGAATGTTTTGGCATTTTTCTTTGATAAATAACTTTTTTGCTGACGGACCGTTTACAGGACGACCTAATTGTTTCAGCGGCTTCACAGGGAATTGAACCCTCAAACAACGGCAGTGTTAATGTCTTTGTTCTACTTTTAGTGCGGAGTTGCCATAAATATCATAGCTGCATGTAAATATATTTAATATAGCGTTTTATTGCTATAACGTAGAAATGAAACTCTTTAAAACAGAGTGCTGAATTTCCTACTTTAACCTTTGTGATAAAGTTTCTACATGAACGAACAGCTGACGAGCACCCTGGCGAGGACACTGACCTGCGACTTTGACCTTTCTTTGACCGATTCTCCCGAGCTGAGGCCCCGGAGAGAAAAGGCACCGAGCTGCTTTTTTTTGTTTTTGTTTTTTTTCCCTTTTAGTTTTGGAGTTATTTTTCGCGGCCGGGTCAGCCGGTGCCGTGGCTGCTGTACTCGAACACGCCCTTCTTGAAGAACGGCGAGAGCTCACAGATGGCGTGTTTGGTGAGATGGAAACCGCCGTCTGCGTCGGCTCTGAGAGGAGAGCTGGAGGACGACAGCATCACCCGGAACAAGTTCCTCAGATAACGCTGTAACAAAACAAAATAGAGTGAGCCTCCTGCTTCCAAACCTCCAACATCTCTTAGAAAACAGGATGATTTGTCTCTCGTGTGTGAATAAAAACGT
The DNA here is from genome assembly GCA_032191485.1 of Leptoclinus maculatus. NCBI lineage: Eukaryota > Metazoa > Chordata > Actinopteri > Perciformes > Stichaeidae > Leptoclinus > Leptoclinus maculatus. Next base: position 24,235,525 of record JAVDOI010000009.1, read on the forward strand.
ATTTCAAATGTCTTACCTCCAAGTGGTTCCGGCGTTCAGCGACCATCCGCTCGTCTCGGTTTCCAAACAGTTTCTTGGGAGGGAACTCGAGAGCTGCCAGCTAAAGCACAGACCAGGACGTCACACACTTCAGTGACACTGGTGAAGCGTTTCAACGGAGACAACAGATGTAACAGTGGCTCTCACCTCTGGGTATTTTAATTTGAGGCTCCTGTGCATCTCCCGGAAGCGACTGTAGCGTCTGAACACGGTCCACATCTCATCCATCACAGTGATCTGATCAAAGAGAGAGAAAACCTTTGATGCAAGAGATCAAAACTCAGGACACACTTTTACACTCAAAGCTTCCGCTGTACGAACTCCGCTCTGATGCTTTCTAATCTTTGTGTGCAACAAAAAAAGATCCAAAACAGGTTCCTGAGGCTTTCACACAACGAGCAACTAAACCTGCACAGCTGAACGCCTCCACAATCTCACAACATCGGAATACATTTAGTCCAGTACAATACAATCTTAAACTATGACCTCAATAATAAACAAATAAACAATAGCAAATAAAGTGGCCACTAAGGCGTGGTGGAAAGTAACTCAATAACTGTACTTAAGTACAATAGTTTCATTTCTTAATTTTACGCTACTTTACACTTCTACTACACTTCATAAAGGGGACTATTGCACTTTTTACTGAACTACATTTATTTAAACGCTTTAGTTGTTTTGCAGATTCAGATGATTAACACAAAATAAAACAATAAAAATAATCCGTTATGATGCACCATTATAGATTACGCTACCCAGCAGTATATCAAGTACTTTAATGTTTCTCCACCTTTTACCAGCTACAACGTTAAAGTGATCAACAATTGTAATCCATTTATATTTGATACATTATTCTGCATAGGGAGGATTTTCACTATATTTTGATGCTAAGACAATTTCATAATTGTGCTTCAGTAAATAGTTTAACACAGGACCTTTATCTGTGACAGTGTATTTCTACACCATGGTAATACTTTCTAAAGTGCAACCTACATTTGAATGCAAATTTGTATAATATTTAACATGTTATACATCCCGACACATTTAGTTTAAAATGGATTACATTCTAAAATAGATAGTAGATAAAAAACTAAATAACAAATAACATGAAATAAAGCCAGAGAGAGAGATGGATGATGAAAAACGAGACCACAGGTCAGAACGTAAATGACTGACGATGACGAGGAAGATGAAGACGGCGGAGTGAGCTCACCTTCACCTCGAACTCAAAGTGCTCGTCCTTCCCCTGCCCGCGGAGGACGTAACGAGGAATGCTGATTTTAACGGGCTCCTGAAGGCCGTCGCAGCTCGTCCCGAGAGGACGGCCGACCAGGTGCTGGAGAAGAAGTCACCGGGAGGACGGGGAGAAGACAGAACCAGAGAAGAAGAAAGATGGTGGAGGGTAAAGGGTTGACTCAGAAAAAAATCATTGTCATGAACTTGATTTGAGAATGAATAACTATGATTGGCAACAGTCAATAGGAATCACAGAAAGTTCAATCTTTATTTTCTTGTTAACACAATTAACATGTTCTCACTGTACATTTGAAGACACATTCAACGTTATTACTTTAATACATATTAATCATATTTCATCTGTAATCACTTCACATCATGACAAATCCTCCCGTTTTCTTCAAGACATCAAATCACATCATTTTTTATCGAAATGCAAGCTGCTGAATTTTAGACCAAACCGCAAATAAGTAACATCATAATTTTCCCTTTAAACCAAATCTGACAAAAAAATACAAACGCGAATAATCAAGAATCGTCAACGTGACTAAAAACAATAAACAAGTGGTTTGAACTATACTAAATACATAGAAACTGATTATATTAATTTATTCATTATGACTACATATAAACTACAGAAAATTACAGTTAACACAGATCACATCAACATGATCTGAGCGTCTTCATCTCAAAAGACAATCTTTAGTATCGTTACAACTAACAGGCGTTTTAAATATGTTAGAAAATATTCTAAAAATACTTGCAGATGCGTCTATTTTACTTTGGTCCGATGATGAATCCCCTTTTAAGACACAGGTAAGTACATTGCATTTGTGACTGAATACAGGTAAAACTGCCTTTTGGTGAGTTACTCATGTAGACACATGATTAATCAACTTCACAGCTTCTGAGGTAGAACCAAAAGATAACTTCCAGGAATCGTTCGGACGACTGCGATCAGAGACGGAGGGCACTTCGGTCGAGTATCGCCTGGACTCCATCCTCTTCACTCGAGTTTGTGGTTTGTGAGTTGTGAACGTGATATCGACCACAAGGCAACTGTCATTCGTCTTCACAAACAGGCATCTGATATCTGAACGCTTGCGGAGTTCGAGTCCCCGAAACTGGGGCTGGACGGGGACCAGACTGGAGCCCTGCGGCACCGGGTGAAAGACGCCGTCCTCCTGGAAAAGAGCCATGTGAGTGTCCGTCAGGAGGAACTGAAAAATGGCGTCCGGATGCACGCAGGTAGAGTTCTTGACTTTGACGCTGGTGTAGAGCAGAGGACAAACGTTTGCCAGAGAAGGTTTGCCAGGACCGTCCATGTTCCCGTGGACGATGTAGAGCAGGTCTGCGAGGACCCGCTTGAATCTGTTGGTGACGTGAAGGCCGTTGTCCAGGAAGATGTCAGGAACGCTCGACGTCCAATCCAGAGAGAGGACCATGAGGTCACCAGAGAGTAACGGGTGATCTTCAGTCCCTTCAGGGAGGTTTTCAGGAGAAAGAAGCTTCAGTAAAGCTTTGCAGAACTCCTGAGTGAGCTCTTTGCTGTGGGTAAAAACGACCAAGACGGGGTCTTTGGTGCAGCCAATTAGGCGAACGTGCTGCCCTGCCAAACTAATCTGGATCTTCTTGATTTCCAGGAGATTCAAATGGTGACGAATAACTACGGTGTCATCTGAATTTGTTCTACTTGACAGCACTATTATGTCCTTTTCTGACAAAAGCAAGCACCCAGGATTTGGGATCGGCTGCTTAGTGTTCGCAGTTTGGAGCCAGAAGATACTCATAAGCTTGTTGACTTTTGCTCGAGGAGTCAGAGATTCCAACTTTTCCAGCATCTTCTGGGATGAAAGTGACTGCAGCTGAGACAAGGCTGGAGGCAGCTGGACCAGCCTCTGATAAAACACTTCCGCACATGTGTTTTTGAGAGACAACACAGAACCTTCAGGCGATCCCGCGACGCCTGGGATCGCAGACGTGCCGCAATACTGAGGAAGAGTAAGGGCGCAATCCTTTGACAGATCAACCGATTTGTTTTCTGGAAGGATGCAAGGTTCTGGCTCCGGTTTGAGCTGCATTCGATGAATCAGTGGCAGCTCCTTGGACATCATGGTCACATACTGAGAGAGCACAACCTTCATATCATCCATTCGTATATTTTGAATTATGTCCCGTGTGCCCTGTAGCCTTCTACCAGCGTCTTCGTACGCTTCGGACAGCTTTCCAGTAAAATACCCCAAAGCAAAGCTCCTGTTGGCTGGGACTTTATCAGTTTCTGTGCCTCTCTCTTGTTTTATTTGACCATTAACGGATTCCTTTGACTCCTGCTTGAAATCGTTGCAACCGTTGACAGAGTTCTGCAACTTTGGCGACTGATCATTGGAAAGTTCTGCATCGTTTACCATCCCTGGGTCACATGTTTGGTGCTTGCTTGCTGCATCCTCAACCTTTTTATCATCATTGGGAACACGGCAGGCAGAATTGTTTCTTCTTTCATCAGTGATATTCTTGTTTTCATCAATTCTGTTGGTCTCCGAGTTTGCAGATGTGCCACAAATCTCGTGTTGACCAATGCCACAACGATCAAGTTCACAAACATCTCGGCCCACTTCTCCTGGAGTGACACTCACTCCTCTTTGCCACCAATAGTCTTTTTCACCATCTTTGTAAGGCACTTCCTCTTTCTTAATCAAGACTTTAGCTGTGGATTCTAGTTTGTCTTCTCTGTGACTCTTTAAGAGGTAGTACTCTGGTTCTTCCAACATGTTTTCCTGGATGTGAAGAGGGGATTTTGCCTCGAGGATCGGGGCAGGCAGCAAGCTAGACCACAACCCGCAGGCTTTCTGTGTGCACAAGGGGGGAGTCCATGACTACATCGTCAAGAAGGATGAGAAGCCTCTTTGAATAACACTGAAGTCCATAATCCGCCCCACAGGTGAGTTGTAAGTGATTCAAAATTAACATTGTGAAGAGGTTTGGCATGCAAATTAGGATGACAAGTGTACAAAAAGAACTTCTTTTTGAAAACTTTCTAAATTCTAATGGCATGGTAGCATTTGCAAATAATTATTATGAGGATCTATTGCTGTGACTAGACGGATGGTCTTTACAGATCTACATTTAGTTTGTAGGTTTCTGGCTCAAACACCACCCATCTTGCACCTTTACTGAAAATAAGGCATCTGCAAATACTGTTTAACCATGTTTGATTCCACGTCGTCTGAACTGCAGGACTGTGAGCTGAAATATTACGTTTTTGATCATTTCAAGGTGTTTTGTGGTCCGTTCAGTCTACTTTCCATGCATCAGTTTGCTACCATGCTAAAGAGGAGAACGGGCTTCCTTCCTTCGGGTCTTACAAAAGTGTTTTGTTACAAGAGTCGCCAAATTTTCAAGACCAACACGAGTCACAAATAATAGATTAGAAAAAATGCATCCGTCTGTGCACTCCTGTGTTTGGTAAAATTAACAATATAAAATGGAAACCCATTCATCATTTCTTTTAAAATTACATGGAATTAGTATAATTATGAAGATTCATGCTCAGATTGTTCTTGTGTAATTGTTACCATGCATATAAGCGATAGACAATTTGTTTATACAATGCAAAGATACAGAACCTCCATTGTAAAATTGATTATTGAATTATAACAATCCCAAAACTAAAATAAGATTCTGGTCTTACCTCATATTTAACCCTCCTGGGATTCATGTTTTGAAGCTTTTCTTCATCCTGAAAAACAATGAAACTTCACATCAACTCTCAGTCTCATTAAACATCAAACATACACTATTAATTCCTAATCTGCAAGATATCAAGCATTTTTTTAAATGAATAACCCAAAGTTGTAAATGATACTTCATGATGACAGGAGAAAGGGAAAAATTAAACAAAACCAGGATACGTTATAAACCAGGCGGAGAAGAACCCAATTAAAAGAGCTACAAACCAAACTGATTGATAGAAGTGTGAATGAGTCGATCCAGAACCGTATTTTGGGAGAGTCATGCAGATTACAGAGCAGGGAAAGTCTCATACAGAGCAGGATGATCCCGGTCTTACCTCATCTGTTAATCTAACAGAGCTACAGTCAAAAGCTTCTTCCTCCTCCTGCAGGGTTAAAGAGCTAAAGATCAGTTCTACACAGAGAAAGACGCTTCGACTCGCAATCTGTCACTGGATCTGCTGGATTTCTTTATTCTCGCTTTGCTTTTAAAGAGCAAAATAAAGCTAATGAGTGTTAAAACTATGTTTTTTTTTCACGTCTGACCCGTTACAGACCTTGTTTTTATTCACAATGACATAAAAACAGAGACTAACGGCAACGTGAACCAGAAAATGTTTGCTTGAAATATGACTTTGAACTATTTATTGATTATCAAAATAGCTGATAGATTCATGTTCTACCAGAGTCTGGATGTGCTGAAAGAGTGAAGGTGACAGAATCAGCTTTATTGGCCAAGTATGCGAACACACATACAAGGAATTTGACTCAGTTTTTTTGCCTTGCTTTCAATGTACACAGAAGTGGAACAGGGACCACAAAGCTGAAATAATAACAGGTAAAAAGAATAGATAGGAGTATTATGTACACACATTTGGTGAAGTAAGTGTATAAATAAATATATATTAAAAGAAAAAACACCAACAACATAACTGAAGGTCGGTAGCTAGGATTTATCTTGACAGGGACAAAAAGGTGTCACATTTTAACTGTAAAAATATCGCCTGTATCAGAGTAAATGTTTTAACGTATGACTCAGCTGGTTGGGATACTGAACAACAACAGAAATCAGCAGCACCTCACAGGTTAAACAAAGTAAGAAAGTAAAGAAGTGTGAGGGACATTTCTTACCCTGAGCGACTCGCAGGACAGAGAAAGATCCGTGTTGCTGCTGCTGCCATTGAGAAGATTCATCTTGCGTAACCTTCTTTGGACTTCCTCTTCAATGTACGCATTTATCCTGTAAGCAATAAGAACGACGAAGCACCCAGCGTTAGTTTTACAGCTTCTGGCTACAGGATGAACGGTGTAGTTTTGGCGATTGTTTGAAGAAAACATGCTTTTCCATCCCGCCGGCGGGTTTTGGGGTCCAAAGGGTTAATTAATGTTTGAGTACGCCGAGTAAAGGTGTACCTGTCGTCTGACAGCGGCAGCAGAGGGTTCAGACTCTGCATGTGGCTGACCGGCGAGCTGCTGTGACTCGTCTTCTCATCGTTACTGACGGAGTGAGTCCTGTTGTTCTCTTCCCCCTCGCTGATCCCCCGTCTCAGCTTCTGGATCTCCCGCTCAACTCTGGAGAGAAGTGGAAACATCAAACCAGACAAAAGCGAGGATGTTCTGGTTCCTGAGTTTCTTGAATGCAGTAATTTATTCTATTATTCATTTAGCTTCTTCAATGCACAATGGTGTTATTGTTTATTATATATATATATTGTGTAACTTTTGCTTTCTTAAAGGCTCTGACCTCTGCTGGTCCAGGTTCTTGATGGTCGAGCTCTTGTGTCTCTGCTCCTCGGTGTCGGGCTCCAGGGAGACGCAGCGCTTCAGGGCCGAGTGCCTCCTCTCCAGCCGGGCCACCGCCTGCTCCATCGCCTCCCTCTGCTGCTTCTCCTTGGACTCCAGGATCTCCTTCTCCTTCCTCCTCACCTTCTCCTCCTGCCGCGCCACGTTGGCCGTGAACTCGTAGGTCTCCTGGAGCTGCTGGAGCTGCTGGGCGCCGTGCCAGTGGAGGTTCAGTTTCTCCTCCTTGTCCTCCAGCTCCTTCTCCACCTGGAACAGCGTGTTGTCGAGCCCCGGTGGGCTGTCGCAGTTCCCGTTGCTGCCGCCGCCGCTGCGCTCCAGCATCTCCGCGGCTCTCTGCTTCTCCTCGGCCAGCGCGGGGAGAAGGCCGTCGGCCACGCTGGCCAGTTGGCGCTCCTTAAACTGCAGTCTTTGCTCCGCCTGTTTGACCAGCTGCTCCTCCTGGCAGACAACCGTGGCGTCCTGCGCCCCTCTCTCCTGTGTCTCCTTCAGCTGCTGATGTCGCTCTTTGAGGCCATGGGTGAGGTGCAGCAGTGTATTGCGCTGGGCGGCGACCTCTTTCTCCAGGCGCTCCCTCTGCTGCCGGAGCCCCTCCTCCAGCCGGCCCAGTTCCTTCACCTGCGCCTCCTTGAAGTCCGTGTATCGTGCCTGGGCGGATCTCGCCTCCTCGCTGGCATCCTCCACATCTGGCCGCTCAGCAGTCTCTTTGGCGCGGAGGAGCGCTTCTCTGATCTCAGCCAGGGCTCGGCGTTCCCCCTCCAGGCGGCCGGCATCCTCCCGGGTCAGCAGGGTGGTGGCTGCCTCGTGTTTCTCTCTCAGCTGCTCCTCCAGCCGCCCCACCAGGCTCAGCTGCTCGCGCTCCTGCTCCTCCAGCCGCCGCCGCTCGGTCTCCAGACGAACCTTCTGCTCCTCGCGCTCCCTCTTCAGTCTCTCCAGCTCGCGGTAGATCTCGGTCTGCTCGGCAGCCTCCAGCTGCCGCCGCTGCTCCTCGTCCGGCTGCTCCTCTGCTTCCCCCTCCGGCTGCTGTTTCCCCGGCTGGGGGTCCTCCCCCTGGATCTCCGAGCGTCTCTCCTCCTCAAAGCGCTCCTTCTCGGCCAGGAAGTCTCGCAGGCGGCTCTCGATGTCCTGGCTGCGGCAGCGGAGGCTCTCCTCCTGATGGAGGATCCGCTGCTGCACCTCCTCAGACTCCTTACGCTGACTCTCCACCTCCTGCTGGAGGAGCTCCAGCTCTGCCTTCTCACTCTGGTGCTTTACCTCCATCTCTTTGATCAGCCTCCTACAGCAACAACAACAACAAAGTGGGGCATGTTTTTACACATAATGTAACGTTATGATATCTTAACAGTTTTTTGGTGATGACTTGAGCTTCAAAAGTATTTCTGAATTAAAGAATTAAAATTAGGTTAGAAAGGATTCAGATGTAATGCAGGGTACAGGTCTCTCAGTAACTTTGGAGACTCTTGTACCTTTTCAGCTCCAGTTTTTCCAGCTCTTCTCGCTGCTGTCTCTCAAACTCCAGCCTGAAAACACGAAAACCTTCATCACCTTGTTTTTGTTTTTTAACTCTCATTAAAAAACAAACGAACACACACACACACACACAGACACACACACACACACACACACACACACACAGACACACACACACACACACACACACACTCAACATCACAACTAGTAAAGTGCATTAAGTGAAAGTAGCATCAACACAACATGACGTCAAATGAAATGCCAGGCGATGTGACAAAAAGCAACGAAACATTCTCTACTCTCAGACGTCAAAATGGAGACAGAAGCAGCAAGATGGCGTGCAAAATAATAATAATAAAAAAAAGTAACACAATGAGGGTTTAGGTTGAGAGACTTGACATGTCAACATATGTCTTTGTGTCAAAGACGGGACAGTTAGACAGGAAGTGGACGGCTGAGTCTACCTGAGGAAGACGGGGCCCTTCTCAGTGAAGAGACTGTCAACAGGACGGGGTTGATAAGAGTTAATTCACTAACACAGAGAGTGCACAGATGAAAGGAAAATGTGCGCTTAACAGTCTAACAAGACACACTGCTGCCTACAAAGAGAGAGGACACCAACCAAACAAAGCTCTCTTTACATTTGTGCAAAAATGAATCCTTGAATCACTTAATTTATATTTAACAACAGTTAAACAGAGAACACGGAGAACAAAAGGCTCAATTACATGAACAATGTTTAACAATTAGAGGAATTTGTCCTGAAGGTGGCAATGAAGCTCAGGGGGGTTCATCCTCATATGACATATAACATTTCATAATAACAATCATATTACATTACAGCAATTATGGATAATAGATATCTCAGAGCTTTTGTCCTGAAGGTGGCACTAAAGGTAAACTCATGTAGTGTCCAAAATGGAGGTGGTTCATCCTCTAGGGAGCATGAATACTCGCAGTAAATATAAAAATCTGTTCATTAAACTTTGTTTAAACGTGATGAAAGAATTGGTGGCGGTAGAGTAAAGGAAAACATTTCAGTAAATCGGTATTATATTATAATATATACGGCTGCCATTATTCTAAACTTTTCTTGTCGTCAACAAATCTCATGTTCAGACCAAAACCAACAACACTTTGACTTCCTGTCTGTGGCTCTTAGCGCCAAGACCGGTGTTGCAAAATTACAGATACTCTTGATTGACACATCATCACAAATTTGATCTAGTGCATTTTGTGAGAACCTGAATTAAGGCGGGACATCGTCCCTGCTCTTTTTGGGCACCAGGACGGCGATGAGAAGAAGCCAAGCCGAGGTCTGCATGCGTGTCCGGTTAGCGGGAGAGAGGCCAGTGTGCTGCGCCTGTGTTCTGTTGTAGTGTAGTTTTGTGCGAGTGGCCTTATTGTTTACGAGTTAAGCCTCGGTCATGAGTATGCAAAGTGTGTTCAGCCTAGTTGGCCTGCATCCATGACATCTTGAATATCTAATCTGAGTATCACTAAAGCATATTGGTGGAGCGATCTGTCGCATATCTGTGAACCCTGAACTTCATTTTGAACTGATAGTGGGACTTTCTTCTTTCAGCCACACTTTGTTGTGTTGTAATAAATCTCACCGATGGTATTCTATTCTTTGGCAGTTCTGTATGAATGCAGATAAACTAACAGGATCAGAAGAACATCAGCTGGAGGGGCTTTGATGCAGAGGGGAGATGCGCTGCAGGGTCTGAGCTGATAACCACATGCAGCTGATGTCATTAGTGGACTCATGAGCTCACCCGGGGTTGTAGAGCATCACGGTGGACAGGCTTTCACAGGACTTGGACAGATCCGTCATAGAGAGGCTGAATGTAGAGAGCAGGCCACTCTGAAAGGTTAAAGGTCGACAACATTACTGAGAGCAGGTTTCCTTCAAGGTCTCTAAAGAGGTTAAAGGTGTCGAGTCTAACCTTTCGTTTCTCCCTCAGCTTGGCCGCCTCCTTCGGATGGTTGAACCGAAACATGTTTGTTCTGCCGAGCAGAATAACAGCACCTGGAAACAACACCACAAACAACAGAAACTGAAAGCTGTCCAGGACAGATTCCTCTTTCACCCTCTGAGGATTAAACATGTTCTCATGTTTCACAGCGAGTGCAGCTTTAAAAGAAGTGACTTTAAGACGATTGATTTCTCCCCAGATGTCCTCGTGGCTCTCACCTTGGTTGAGCTGCGACGACTCCGTCACCTGAACGCCGTTAACTGAACACTGAGCTCTGCCGAGCGGCACCAGAGTCACTTTACCGTTCTGGTTCTGAAACATACAGTGTTCACTCTCCAGGTCCAGACCGTGCAGGACTGCAGGAGGACGAAACAACACATGAATGCTACGCTCTGACAAAAACAACAACAACTTCTGCACAACAACAATAGTCAGTTATAGAGCTCTTCTGTAAAAGAAGAGATAAGAACATTCTTATTAGGAAAACAAATAAAAAGCTCTCGTAAAAGAGTTAATATACAGCTCAAGGTACACGTTCTAGAAAATACAAAGTGTAAAGTAGAGATTTAAAACTATAATTTATGGAATTTCATGGAAAATTTAAATTAAATTGTATGGTCATGATAAAACATGAACTATTAAATAACTCACATTTTCTCATAAACTGCACAAAGTTACAGAACCTTCTCTCACTCAAACAAATCTATCAAACAAATCTACATAAATGTGAGTTTTATGTCTTTATGACACACCGCTGACATGCGTGTGTGCGTGTGTGTGTGTGTGTGTGTGTGTGTGTGTGTGTGTGTGTGTGTGTGTGTGTGTGTGTGTGTGTGCCTTACGGTCTGTGCCGCTGTGTGTGTGTGTGATGTAAAACCATCATGCTGCACATGTGTGTTAATCAGTTTTATGACACCGATCGGCTGATCAGCTGACGGTGTCGACCGGTGGCCGATCGATCGGTGCATCTGTAACTTTAAGTGGGTCGTGAACTATAATTTAAGAAGTTAGTTTTATTATAACATTCTTGTTTGTTAACACGGTTTGTGTTTCTCTTCCCCTGCAGCTTGTTAAAAGTACTCCCTACTGGTTGTTGATGTAAAAACAGGCTCATGTGACAAACTCACTGATGTCCTGCTCTGTGGACGCGTCCTCTCGGCCCAGGTACGTCCGTCCCTCCTGAGGTTTAGAGGAAAAAAAAGAAGTTTAGAAGTCGATCACAAACAGAAGGACACTTCATTCTGCTCTTTTTCTTAAGTGGAAATGTTTTAAGTTGTGTTTCTTGCAATTTCCTCTTTTTTGTTTTTGACCTGAAGAAGCTGAAGACTAGAATAAAACACTTTCTTGGGTCCAGATCTAAGCAGATACGACACTTCAGGTGACCTCTGACCTTTAGATGGTACAGGATGATGCCGGTGCTGAGGAGGTCGTCGTCGATGCCGATGAGGTGAGGCAGCTCGGAGTCCAACACAACACCGATCCCCTCCTTCCTCAGAGCGAGAGTCTCCTCCTGCAGACAGCACAGTCACAATCAGGTTTATTAATGACGCTCACAATGAAGAGAATGAGAGACAAGGAAAAGTAAAGAATCAGGAATATAAAGGAGAAATATGTTAAATATATCCGTTTTACGACGCACACACCAGCAGAGATTGTTGGTGCTTTCAACATGTTTAAGTCAGACAGTCCACACACAGTGAGCAACATGAATGATGAACAAACGGACCTTGAGAATGTTCTGTGTCTCGTTCCATTTGTTGGTCCACTCTTTGGTCAGCTCCAGGACCTGCAAACACAAAAACACCAATAGAAGCCCGACAGAAACCACCAGGTAACAGACGTTCACCTCTTCAGCAGAGATCAACTTATCCAAAGCCACGTTTCCAGTTTACTAAAAACGTCAAATAAAAAGGTGCAGTTTGCTGCAGCAGTCATCACGCGAGGGAAACGTTAAACTCACTCTGGCTTCGTTCTGGTGCAGTTTCTCCTCCATGCTCAGAGCAGTGGGCGAATCCAGGAGAGCAATCTGACACAGAAACACAAAACAGGTCAGAAACACAGAAATAATCCTCAGCCCAGCTCCCCAAATTTGAAGGCAGAGACGGCTGCTGTGACAGCAGCAGAGTGAGACCTCCTCCCGACCCGCTGTAGCCGTCAGCGTTGCGTTTACCTGGTTGCCCTGAATCAGCAGAGCCTTCAGTCGGGCGATTTCGGCGCGCAGTTCCCTGATCAGCCTGACGTTGCAGTCCTCGTTGATGGTGGGCTTGTTGATGATGTTCTTGGCTCGGTTAGCGTACCGCAGAGTGCTGAGCGTCTCGCCGTAGTTCACGTCGGCGGGGGAAACGGCTGCGAAGAAAAGCGATGAACAGAACAGTGAAATGAAAGCCGGGGTCTCTGATAATGGGCTGAGGGCCAGGTCGCCGGGGACTAATAGATGAATAAGGGCCGGCCCCACCTGATGAATGTCGCGATTCCCCCAAAAAAACATGCTTATACCACACATAAACTGCATCTCAGGCATAACCATAGTTTTCTAGAGGAGAAGATCCAATACAACCTTATAATAAAACCTGGTCTTTAGATTGTTGGCTAAAGATCACGGATTGTGTTGACACAGCAATCTGTGTCAACACAGCAATCGAGCTCTATGAATGATTAATTGATCATCTCTCTGACGTTGTATGATAAGGATTTAGATATTAACGATCTACAGGTACTACAGGAATTGATTGGTAGGGCCGCTTTTAATTTGAAATGGATACAGGAAGTGTTAATTACCGGCAAGAAAAATCCAACAGAATCTGAAAACTTCATACTAACATATGACCGGTATATTTATCAATCATAGAAATAAAGGCCAGTCTCTAATATAAGCCTGCTATAATAATATAAGTAAAGCCCGGTAGCCTCTGCAGCTGAGGTGAATAAAGGCCCTGCACACTATTTGAGAATTGACATTACTTGTTTAGGAAGGTTTTAAATGTCTGTATGTCTCACTGGCTATCATGATGGTCTTGGAGTTGCCGCCCAGACTGTCTTTCAGCAGCCACGTGAGCACCGAGTCCCTGTAGGGAACAAACACCGCCCTCCTCTTCAGGTTGGTGTTCACGCCGTCCTGCGTCATGTCAGCTGGAGCAGAAACAGGAAACAGACCCTTCGGTCAGCAAACATTGTGAACTGAAACGCACACGTTGAGATACACAGGTTTCAAGATTCCGCGTCTGACCGAGAGCAGAGATGACGTTGCCGAGAGTGACCAGCGACTTGTTGATGTTTCCTCCTTCCTTCAGCCGGACGCCTGTCGCTCCGGTGGCGTCGGCTCGCTCGCTGCCGGCCAGATCGACCAGGTGGATCTTACTGACCGTCTCACTGGGCATCTCTGCATCGAACTTAGCCTGATGGGGGGGGAGGGGGGGGGGGGGGGAGGGAGAGGGAGAGAGTTGAGTGATACGAGATGAAATCATCGCTCATTTCAGTAAAAAATCATGTGAATTATTTTGTTTATTTCATACAAAAACATTGTACGTAAAATGATTTTACAGCAAGAATATTAGTATGAAAATCTCCCACACTGATCTACTTTTTGAAAACATCTGGAGTTTTATTTTGGTGAAAATCAGAAACAACAATAACAAGCTTTAGTTGAAAGACTTTTTTTCTTTTATTTTAGAAAAATACTGAAGTAGTTATTATCCCAAACACAGAAAACTTTCCCAAAACGTTAAAGCGCTTTATATTCAGTGAATCATCCAAAACAAACCCTCTGTGGAGAAATGATTTACGGTCTGAAGTCAGTAGATTCTTTCTGACCTGTGTGAAGTTGAGGGTGAAGATGGCGTGCGAGCGGCTGCTGACGTCGTTCATGCCGGTGCTGGCGGTGGTGCGGTTGATGTTTCCGGCCTCCATCAGCTCCTCCACGTCGCTGTAGTTCTGCACCAGGTGTTTGGACAGATCTGAGACCAGGAGGGACGGGGTCAGGTCACAGGACGTCAAACGCGTGAACAAAACGCTGAGAAAACATCTTAACTGGGTACATAAGCACCTAAAACTCAACATACACACACACATGTTCCCTTTACCATCCCTGAAAAACACAGTAAAACTGAAATGAAAGCAGGATGAATAAAAACTAGATTATTAAACAGAATCATTTGCAGATAAAATAATTCTCCAGCACTGTTGTGGCCCAGCAGTGCAGTCTCACCTTCTACATACGGTCCGTCTTTCGGGTGCTCCCTGACTCTGAGGTTGTAGGTCTGAGTGGACTTCCTCCTCAGCAGGTCTCTCACCCTCTCGTTGTAGATCTCCAGGTAGCTGAAGGCATAAACCAGAGGAACAACTTAGTCCTCTGTATCTCAACTTTGTTCTCTTACAATAATGACTTTAGTTCTATCTGTGTTAGTAAACTCAAACACGAGGCTACGTTTCCTCTGAAATATATTTCTCCCCGATGCAAGCTGGAGGAAAGATGAAGGACACCGTTGTCGATCAAACAATGGCTTGTGTATAACAAATATATCTGTGGATTTAGATCTAACAAGACGCTTCTGTTTCGGTGTTATCGAAGTCTGCTCACTGAGAGCTGGTGCAGACGTGGAAAAGATAAACCGTCCGGCCGGTCCGGCTCACCTGACTTCCGTACGAAACGAAGCTTCATCCCATCGAGACGCCGCGGCGATACGACTGAACAAGCCTTCACAGAACCTCGGGATCAGACCTGCGTCCCCCTAAAACAACAACAACAACACACACACAAAGGTCAGACGTAGACATTGAAACACACGGGCTCAAAGGTGTACGAGGTTTAGTGAGGGAGAGGTGAGAATAACAAGCATTTACAAGTCGTGATTACATGATTACGTACGAGTTGCATGAATGTGAAGCAGGAACAGCTCAACGTGTTAAAGACGTGTTTTATGAAACATATTCTTCTGCATCATGTCTTCTCTTCCCTCCCTCCTGTGGAGGACCTTGTTGGTATTGTTCTATAAAGTGTGTTTGCTCTCCTCTCACATCTCTGCATACCAGCGTTATCTCAGAGGAGCCGGCTGCAGGTTTATCATTGACAGCGTGGCTGATCGATCAGATTACATCAAATAATAAGACCCGACGTGGCTGCGTCTGGAGTCGGACAGATCATGTGACCTTCTGACACTTCAAACATGTCCGCTGAGGTCGTGTCCTCTATTACTTTTACACATTTGGAGAGGTGGGGGGGGGGGGTTCCATTTGTAAATTAAAAACCTAGACAAGAGGTTATTTTAAGGTCTGGTTCTCGAGTTTTCAGACTAAAAACATCTGGATGTGATTTTTAAGCTCACAATACAAACATAAATGAAGTGTTTGCGGTGTGAAGGCTCTGAATCAACATCCAGATCTTCATTTGGGGAAATTAAATCTGGCAAGTGAATATTAATTTCATATTGTCGCCATGAAAAGAGCAACAATGAATGTTTCTACTGACAAGTGTTGTGTGTCTTCTTCCTCTGTTCCACAGAGCTCCATTAAAAACACATGGATGAGCCTCACTGTCTCACTGATGAGCCTTCATCACCATGAACACACACACTGTTGTGACTCATTAACACACACATTTACATCTTCAGTAGGAACCAAAGGGCTCGGAGCTGAGAGCCACAGACAGGAAGCCTCCAAGTCGTGGAAGACATTTTTCACTGTTACACCTCATAGACTTCATGATTTATAGAGAAAGTAATCAACAGATTAACCGCTAAACTCGACCGGAGCCTTCAGTGATGAGTTCAGCTGAGCAGACGGATCAATAGTTGGGACTGTGACTCTGATCTCTCTGTGGTCTGTGGTGTGAGTGTTAGATATGTCAAGTCAGTCTCACTGGATTCCCCATCATGGTGTAGGACTTCCCCGAGCCGGTCTGACCGTAGGCGAAGACGCAGGCGTTGTAGCCCTCGAACGCCGCCCGCAGCACGTCTGAGCCCAGATCTTTGAAAACCTGCAAATGAAAACGAGAAAATAAAATTAAAAAAAAAATGTTCGTTGCTGCCGAGACCTTTTCCAAGGCTTCTCGGTCGACGCTTTAAAACATTTCACTCCAGGTTTGAGACTCGCATGACTCGGTATTGATGTTGCACAGCTGTAATGTGATACGTCAGAGCTCAGTAAAAAGATGTTATCCACGCTTAAAACCTGCTGAGTAAACACAAACAGCTGCTCTTCACCTTTTCCTGCGAGACGAACGCGGAGCTCTTACGGTCCGTGGAGTCGTAGGAGAAGTCGTACGTGAACGTTTTGGTTCGATCCCTCGTCGAGTCGGCTGCGATGCCGTCGGGGATCTTTGGAGAACACGACATTAAAACAAGACACAGCTTCAGCTACACGGCGTTACGATCGTAGTCCCCCTGAATCACATACGGTGGGAACAGTTTTCTTCTTTTGGGAGATTTAAAAAGATGTAAAAGTACCTTGAGGTTGGTGATGGAGGTTTTGGTTCCCTCCATCCTGATGATGCATTTTGCGGTCAAGTCCTTCTCCCTGAAAAAGATCAATAATGTTTATGTAAGAACACAGGACAGACTTCAGGTCAGCGCTCAGAGACTCTTCATCATTCAGAATCTGTTCATGTGAGAATTAATCAACCAACCTTTTACCAAAAATACCAAAAATAAATAGATTCCTTGGCTGGAACTGGGACGGACCCAACGATATTTTTCAGTTCTACGATAAATATTCATGTTTCCATCATCACCGATGAACCCATATACATAACCATATACCCGGTATGAACATACAGCTGTGTGTACATAATAGATATATTTACATGCTTGTTATATAGTTATATTGTTATATAGCAGCCTTGTTGTCCTTGTGTTTAGCTGTATGTTCATTTGCATCTTTCCTGTTCTTGAAATGTGTCCAAGTACACCGAGAGCAACTTAGAACCAGAGTCACATTTCGTTATGTGTCCACATACTTGTTGTTGTTGTTGGAATTAATTAATCTTTTGTGCTGAAGCTCCATCAAACTGGAGAAACGTGTTTCAATCGCTTCAGACGTTTAAAACCATGTTCCCAAACTATCCAATATCACCAGCTATTCACACTGTAACACACACTCAAACTGTGAGGTTACTGGAGACGTCCTATAATGTATTTTACTCACACACTTCTCTGTGATAGATATATGTAAAACATAATATATGTAAAACATAATATATGTAATACATAATATATGTAAAACATAATATATGTAATACATAATATATGTAAAACATAATATATGTAAACAGGAAACTCTTGCCTCCAGACTACAACTTCAAATATACTTCCAACAGCCTGAACGAGACTCTGCGGTTTGCGATGTTGAATAAACTCACATGACTGAACATGAATTGTATGAGCAGGGCGACATGTTTGCTTAGAGGAGTATAATCCTCCGTCTCCACCCCGGTTTGTTCTCAGGCTCAACAACTTCCTTCACGTCGGATTGAAAGCAGAAACAGAAACGCGTCACGTCCGCGCTTTTAGTTTGAAAGTATTTGAACTTCTGTAAGTTGAATCTGCATCGACTGTGTTCATAAGCAGACATGAAGGCGTCTGTTGTCTTAGAGCAACACAATAACGGAACATTAGGTAACACCGTGTGCTCTCATTGTGACCCTGTCATAAAATGGAGACATGGAAATGTGCCACTTCATTGGTACTGTAATATGTGGCCTATTGCAGCCTTGTTGTTAGAATGTGGGGAAATGTAACACGGGGTAGTTGAGCAGTAAAAACCTACAAGGAAAAGACATACGAACCAAAAATCGCTTCTTAAACAATGCATTTAAAAATAATCATTTGGTAGTATTGAATCTCATTGAAAACTGGTAAAAATACGAGTGGGATGGTTACACAACAGGAGTGAAAGAGATATAATCTGAACATCTGTCTGCTTTCTCATCTTTATTCTCAAACCAGCTGCACCGGCTCTGCCTCTCAGGGACCAGAGGTGGAATGTAACGAAGTACATTTACTTAAGTAATGTGCTGAAGTACACATTTGAGGTACTTGTACTTTACCTGAGTATTTCTATTTTCTGCAACTTTAGCCTATATTCCTCCTCCACTACATCTCAGAGGTAAATATTGTACTTTTTACTACATTTGTCTGACAGCTTTAGTTACAGTTCTTCATCTCCTTCCTGTCCAGTTTAAACCTCGTATCTCCAGATGTGTTGATGTTGAATGTTTGTGATAAACTGAAGGATGAAATGTTCCTTTATGTGTTGATAAACCCTCCTACTTCTTCAGATTAATAAATGAACATACAGCTTGGATCAGCTGGA
The DNA here is from genome assembly GCA_032191485.1 of Leptoclinus maculatus. Classification (NCBI taxonomy): domain Eukaryota; kingdom Metazoa; phylum Chordata; class Actinopteri; order Perciformes; family Stichaeidae; genus Leptoclinus; species Leptoclinus maculatus. The sequence continues at coordinate 24,254,081 of JAVDOI010000009.1, forward strand.
AAATGTTTACCGGTATATTTGATTTGAACATAAGATGCTCTTATAGAATATGATGCATTGATGTAGATTAAACTAGCCAACAGTGTATAAATACATCTACAGCAGTAAAATGCAAAATACAGATTAATGCAGCAGTGATACAGAAACATCATAAAATAGTAAAACACTGACACATAACATTTTACTGCACAATGAGTACTTTTACTTTCCATAGTTTAAGTACACTGTGCTGATAATATGTAGGTACTTTTATATGTATTTTCACAGTGTGGTAGCAGTACTTTTACTTCAGTAAATACTTCTTCCACCGCTGCTCTAATCTCACCCTGCAGGCTAATAATAACTCTCTCTTTAAATATTAATATAACGTCTTTGTTATAGTCTCAAACAGTGTTGCTGAGTCCATGTATGTGATTTAAACACCATGACTCCCAGAGGCTACATCTGTATGAGCTCAGTTAGCAACAATAACAACATTCTGACATTATACCTGCAAAAACAACCGCGTTAGTGTCCTAAACTCACCGTCTGTCCATGGGCCTGACCCGGACAGCCACCCGAACCGATGCCATTGCGCATGTCCGTCCGGTCCAGTTAAATTAGTAAATTAGCCTCGAGCTAATTAAGCTAACAGGCTAACCCGCTAGCATGAGCCACAGCGGGATAAAGAAGGCAAAAGTCGCCGCAGAGATAACCGACCGACTGCACATGAACACAAACTGGACTATAGTGAGTAGAGAGAGGGAGGGAGGGAGGAAGAGAGAGAGAGAAAGAGAGAGAGAGAGAGGGAGGGTCAACACCGTGGACAGGTGTTATCGTTGTCCGGTGACACAATCTGTTGAGTAGCACGTTAGCCTGTTAGCTTTCATATGACACAAAAAATAAGCAAAGTAACAGCGAAGCATCAGCTGATGAAAACATTACATCTGTACAGAAGCCCGGAGAGGACAAAATACACACTACTGACGGTTGAAGAAAAAGGACCGTAAACACATATAGTATTTATTTATTTATTCTTCTTCTTCTTTTTATGTACATACATATATATAATAAATTAAAAAATAAGCATATATATATATATATACATATACATAGAGAGAGAGAGAGAGAGAGAGAAACAGAGACAGAGAGAGAGAGAGACAGAGAGAGTCATAGAGAGACAGAGAGAGAGTTTGAGACAGAGACACAGAGACAGAGAGAGAGACAGAGACACACAGAGAGAGACAGAGAGATGCATATATAGATATATGGTCGACTCATCAATTGTTTTGGTCAATCAATTATTGATTAAATCAATACATTATTGATTGACCAATTTATTTGATTGATTATTGATATCAATTTGGCTTTATACGTTATTTTTTCATGCTGATGACTTATTTCTAAGAAACTCAAGATTTGAAGTGGTGTTTCTGTTTGTTCTGATTCTTTGGGGAGTAACTCTGTTTCAAATATCTGTAAATTAAGTCAACTAATCGATTAGTTGCGTGCTAGTTGACTAAGAATGTCTTTGGTCGAGGACAGTCCTAGTTCCCACAGTGTTGAATAATAAGAGAGAATATGTTGTAAAATTTGTTTTCTAGTCCAGAAACGCAGTGTTAGACTGTCGAGGTTTAAACTGTGATTTGTCAGTCTATAGTGTGATCAGCTGATATTTCCTGACCCAATTCCAACAGTGCTAACCCTAAACCAGGGGTGTCCAAACTACGGCCCGTGGTCCATTTTTAATTGGCCCGCAGCAAATTCTAAAAATATAATGCAATAAGGCCCACACTTGAAACTTGCGCTTGACTGTATTGTACTTCTTAGTTTCTCAGTTTTCACCTAACCTAAAACATCAAGTGTCAGATAAAGCTTGTGCTTTTCATTTTAACTCGATTGCATGTGATGAGAGCACAGATGCTACAGACACCGCACATCTTTTGCGGGGAGTTGACGATCATTTTTGCATTACTGAGGAGCTGCTTGATTTTAGGAGTCTAAAGAGCACAACAACGGGTACGGACATGTTTGAAGCTGTGTCGGATGCAATTGACAAGATGGGACTTAATGGGACAAACTGTGTGGAGTTATAACAGATAGGGCTCCAGCTATGAAAGGCGAGCGCAGAGGAATGGCCTCTATGGCGTGCGCCAAGGTGCAAGAGAGCGGAGGTGAGGCTGTTAAAATGCATTGTATCATCCACCAAGAAGCCCTCTGTGCTAAGTCAGTCCAGCTTGGCGATGTGATGAACACTGTTGTGAAAACTATCAGCATAATTCGAGCACGAGGGCACAACTACGCAACTTCAATGTTGCGCACTTCCCCACGCTGTCCGAAGCCAAATGTGCTTTTCCAAAGGCCAACCTTTCTACTAAAAAGGGGAAATATGTGTCCGTGATAATGTCTCTCATGACATAACTCAGTCAGCGCTTTCAATATTGTTCTCTCATTGAGAAAGAGATCGAGCTGTTTCTCGACTCCCTTCTTCTTGAATGATGAGTGTTCGGCTCAACATACATATGTGAGCAAACATTTTCTCTGTTAAATCTGAACAAAAGCACATTGAGAACCAAATTGTATTGATTTTGCTCACTTTAACACACTAGGCGATATACCGGACCTCTGGTGAGTGGCCCAGCCCTTCGTATATTTTTCTGTATGTGGCCCTCAGTGAAAAAAGTTTGGACACCCCTGCCCTAAACTAACCTATTTCTATTGTGAATTTTGAAGAAGAGCTTCAACACCTGTTCATTCTAGCATAGACATTATTGTGCTCACAGAAACAGGAAGCTGTTCCAATTTAAATCTGCACACAGTTTACTGCTAAGCTTCCACTTTCTTTGACTAGTGATATAGCTTCTCTTCTTATTCAACTATTGCTCAGAAGGATCTCTTTCTTCCCTTTCAATTGTCAGTCTGTCAACCCTTCATACAAAATACCATATATTCGTAACGATGACTCTTTACAGCCTAAAAGCATGAAAGACCTTTCAAAACATAGTAATCCTCTCTGGACCCAATAAAGCCTTTGTGGCCGGAGATAACACACTTTTCAACCATGTGAATTGTAGGTTAAAGTTGTAGCTTGTAGTTGTCCTCCTGGCCTGCTGGTGGCGGTAGAGGTTAATGTTGTAGTTTGTAGTGGTCCTCCTGGCCTGCTGGTGGCGGTAGAGGTTAATGTTGTAGCTTGTAGTTGTCCTCCTGGCCTGCTGGTGGCGGTAGAGGTTAATGTTGTAGCTTGTAGTTGTCCTCCTGGCCTGCTGGTGGCGGTAGAGGTTAATGTTGTAGCTTGTAGTTGTCCTCTTGGCCTGCTGGTGGCGGTAGAGGTTAATGTTGTAGCTTGTAGTTGTCCTCCTGGCCTGCTGGTGGCGGTAGAGGTTAAAGCTCGTTAAAGCAGCGGCAAGTGTTACCGGCGCCACCAGTGTATTTCCTGTTTTATATGAGCAGTGTGGAGGGAGAGAGGTGAGTTTAATATTTAATACAGTTTTGTCTTCATATGATCTGTCTGTAGTGTTACCGATTCCCCTGGTAAAGTGATGAATGCCTATGGATTATGTTCATATTAGAGATCATTGTGTTAAAAACACAACGCGTAGTTAGCTAGCTTACCGCCGCCAGGCTATCATTGTGAATGAACGTAGCCTGCGTTAAGCTAACGTATGCTAACATTAGCCTAAACTGAGCCTTTAGCATGGCATTAGTTATGAGGGATATTTCCAGCTAACATCTTGTTTTCATTGTATATATTGTGCATTTTTATTTTTTTATCTAATATTTTTACTCTGTTCTTATTGTATATATTGTGTATTTGCATTTGATATTTAATATTTTTTACTATCTATCTATTTTGTGCGATAACATCAGGTTTTTTCAGTCTCTCTGGACATGTTTAGTATCTCATTAGCAGTTTGATTTGTTAAAGTCTGATGTCTTAAGAGCACAACTGTATATTTTTGTATTCCTCTTTAAAAATACATATTTTGTATGAAAGGTTTGTTTTGCACACGGAGAACAAAACGCTGAAAGAGCAACAGTTGAATAAGAACAGAAGAAATCACACATTAGTAAAATAAACTGGAAGCTTTTTAGCATCAACATGTGTGCAGATTTAAATGGGAACAGCTTCTTGTTTCAGTGTCAAGTGCTCAATAATTCAGCCAATGACAAGCTTGAGTTAACAGCTGTGTTGCTTTAGCAAAGCTCTTCTTTAAACGTCACAATAGAAGGTTAGTGTAGGGTTAGCACTACTGGAATATCAGCTGATCACACTGTGGACTGACACAGTTTAAACCCTCGACAGTCCAACACTGAGTAGACTGCAGAGGGCCCAAAGAGAGATGGATTAACTCAATATTTAGAGCCCAGCTGCACCGATGTGGTTCAATAATGATCGAGGGTCACTGACGCGTTTCTGGACTAGAAAACTAATTTAGAATCTAAGTTCTAACAGGATTCTTCTCTGTCATGTAACACTGTGTGGACATCGACTAAAAGGACGTTTTAATCATTTAATTTTTCTTCTTTTGGGACCGAAACTATTTCAAATGTAAAAAATACATTTGATGTTTGGATTATACAGTTTTACAAGAAGTCATTATTGAAGAAAAACATAAATAATATAACGTGATTCCAAACTTTTCAGCTTCAGTGAAGCTTGAAAATGTGTTTCAGCAAATGAAGACGTTGACATGCTCTCTTGTTGCTCTCTTGTTGCTCTCTTGTTGCTCTCGTCAGACACAAACATGGATATCCGACCAAACCACACCATCTACATCAACAATATCAATGATCGAGTCAAGAAAGAAGGTACGTGTGCATTTCTTCTCTCTCTCAATGAGCAGTCAATATTATTTGATAAAAGAAGATGAAGCTAAATGTCAAACCTGCTCTTGTTGTGTGACGGTATTCTGCTGTTCTGTGTTTTTGTAACGTCGTTACTATATTCAAAGAGCAACGTGGCCCATTTGTTTTCTTTGTGTTGAGCTGCTTCTCGTCTTCCTCCTGCAGAGATGAAGCGTTCGCTCTACGCGCTCTTCTCGCAGTTCGGCCAGATAGTCGACATCGTGGCCATGAAGACCATGAAGATGAGGGGACAGGCCTTCGTCGTCTTCAAAGAGCTCGCCGCGTCCACCAACGCACTGAGGCAACTTCAGGGCTTCCCCTTCTACAACAAGCCCATGGTAGGAATGACTGCGCCGTCCTCGCACCTCCGTGGGCAGTTTTGGGGGCTTTAACTGACCCGTGTTCTGTTGTTCCTCAGAGGATACAGTACGCCAAGACGGACTCCGAGGTCATCGCAAAGGTGAAAGGCACGTACGGCGACAAGGACAAGAAGAAGGACAAGAAGAAGAAAGTTCAGGAGCCGCTGGCGGTCAGCCTACTAAAGAAACCAGCAGCGGTGAGTTTGTGTTTAAACATCAGTCAAGTCATCGTTCTCTGCAGCAGCTTTGTAAGTCTTAATCCATTTTCCTGCCTGTCGGCCATTAGTTTCTGTTCATGTCACTCCACTATTAAACTTTTACAGAATCATAACCGTGAAACAGGCCGTTTTCTCCTCATGGCGGAGTTTATGATCAAAATAAAACGTATTTACGGTGTTAAATCACAGTATTTTTGGGGGGAAAGAGCAACGCGGTGAATTCCCAGGCAGTAAAAACATTAAAATCTACTACTATAGTACACCAACACTGTCTCACAGATGCATCTTCAGCAGCACACAACACCGCTTCCTCCTCCGCTGAGGACTGATGAAGTTTGGATCACTGAACTTCACACATTACTGTCATTTAACAGGAAGACTGACGGCTGTAATTAAAAAAAAAACGGCAAAAACAAGCAACAGCTGGAGGAAATATTCCCAAAAACCTGTTTATTTCTCATGATTTGTCATTTTTATCGGCGTGTGATTGTAAATATGTCAGTAAGTAGAGGCAGCCCGTCACACACACACACACACACACACACACACTGTACCGCCAACAGGAAAGTGTTTGGTGATGGAGGCAGAGCTGTGGACCGATGCGGCTCTATAATAACTTTCTGATGAGAAGAACGGAGGCTGTCAGCAGTTACTCACGATATAAAATGACTTCACTGCTTCTCATACTGTGAATACTTTTATTTTGAAACCCAGGACCTAATCTTTCACTTTTTAAAAGCGGTTTCTCGTGTCTATTTTAAGACAGTAAGAAAATGTAATGAAATAGTGCATAAGTTCAATAATAGGGATAAAATATAACATGATGTATTTGTTAGGCAGGTGTGCAGTAATGTTTAAACATGAAAACATTCAAGTGGATTTCTTTAACACTAAGCTGTGACCTAAGCTAATGACCTGTCAATCACAAGCTAGCCCCGCCCTAAAGCATACTCCTCTTTATGGTCTATTTGACTCTAAATGGACCATAATGTACTAAATGAACATCATGCTGTATTGAAGAAGACTTTAAACTAGAGATTGAGACCATAAACTCATGTTTACAATGTTTACTGAGGTAATAAATCAAGAGAGAAGTAGAGTCATTTTCTCATAGACTTCTATACAAGCAGAGGAGTCGCCCCCTGGTGGTCTTAATCAGCTTCACTTTTCAGGCCCGGAGGTTGCCGTCTGCACTAATCCTGTTCTTAGTAAACTTTGTTCAAAAAACGCATTGTTCCGTAAGAATGAAAGCAAACCGCAAAATGCTCTTCATGTTTTTCACTGTTGTGTTTTTTGCTTGCAGGGATCAGCAGCACCTGTGCACTCCAATACAGCGCAGGTAAGAAACCAAACACTGACTCTAGAGGGAGCCGTTCACCTTTTTAACGCTGCCTCAAGGCCACCGTAGTTCTCCGACACGTGAGGGGCATTCAGTTAGATGTAATCTGAAACCTCACCAGGATTCTGCGGTTTGCAGACAACAATCAGCAGTGATTATAAAAAGTGTGTGTGTGTGTGTGTGTGTGTGTGTGTGTGTGTGTGTGTGTGTGTGTGTGTGTGTGTGTGTGTGTGTGTGTGTGTGTGTGTGTGTGTGTGTGTGTGTGTGTGTGTGTGTGTGTGTGTGTGTGTGTGTGTGTGTGTGTGTGTGTGTGTGTGTGTGTGTGTGTGTGTGTGTGTGTGTGTGTGTGTGTGTGTGTGTGTGTGTGTGTGTGTGTGTGTGTGTGTGTGTGTGTGTGTGTGTGTGTGTGTGTGTGTGTGTGTGTGTGTGTGTGTGTGTGTGTGTGTGTGTGTGTGTGTGTGTGTGTAACGCTGAATATGATGAGTCTCTGCTGTCTCCTCAGGTGCCGGACAACCCACCAAACTACATCCTGTTCCTCAACAACCTGCCCGAAGAGACCAATGAGATGATGCTCTCCATGCTGTTCAACCAGTGAGTCCACAGTCAGGACTTTGTCTTTGACGTTCTTTTCAGAAAACATGCGTTGACCGTGTTGTGACTGTTTTGTATTTTTAACAATCCTCTGCAGGTTTCCTGGTTTCAAAGAGGTGCGGCTCGTCCCGGGGAAACACGACATCTCTTTCGTGGAGTTTGAGAGCGACACGCAGGCGGGCGTGGCTAAAGACGCCCTGCAGGGCTTCAGAATCACAGCGACCTGCGCCATGAAGATCACGTACGCCAAGAAGTAGCGTGATCGTCCGGAGACACAAAGACACTCTGAGTGGGAGGACCGGCCCTGGATTTCCCTTGTGTTCCCAGATGCTTTTCATTTTTGTAAATGCTTTTTTTTTTTTTTTAAATCCTCTGCCGTCGTTCATGAGGTCGAGCGAATAATCCCTGGCCAATATTTTGTTTTGTAAAATAAAAGGCTTTTACATAATTGTTGCCACAGATGTGTTTTCCTGCTGGATCTTTAGGGACAAACGGGATCAGTTGAATTCATTTGATCAATTTAAAAGATAATTTCGCACGTCAAAGTGGCATTTTGTGGCAAAACTCTGGAAGTATAAGACTGAAAATACATAATTAGAAAGAGTACACCCGTGAGTGTGAGTGTGTGATGAAGGAACATGTCACACATCAGTGAGGCTCACTGATGCGTTTTAATAGTGTTTGGACAGACATGGAGCTCTGTGGCTCAGAGGAAGAAGAGATATCACACAATGCTTGTTAGTAGATACATTCACTGTTTAGAAGAAGAAATCTGGAATATCACCAGACTTTATTTGAGATGGTTGTCCTCTAATGTAACCAGTTAAGAGAAATGTGAGGCATAACATTCAGGGATTTGAACTCCATATTATGGAGCATGTTTTAATTTGCTAGTGTCAACTAAAATAATCTTGTGTCATAAACTTCCTCCATGTTCTGAGTGACTATAATCATTCATGAAAGTAGAGAATAACTAGTCGTAGATGTACAACACGTACGTACAGAACACCTTGTCTTCACTCAGTTCTTCCTCCAGCCGTCGCTGATCGGTGTCATTTCAACCGTTTTATTCATGTTGCTGTCGGTGTGGACCACATTTCACCGTGTCGAGAGACGGAGACATGTTCTCAGCTCTGGTATACGACCAGAGGAGATTTATTGATCGGGATACCGGCACAACAGCAGAGGTTTGTGGGACGAAGAAGAAGAGGGGGGTTATTTACTGGTGGGTGTCGTCCCAGTGATGGGAGAGCTGGTTTACATTCACCATCAAGGGATTGAGTAAAAACTGACCTTTTTCTTCTTATTCTGTCTCAATTTAATTAAGATAGACCTGTGGGGATGTCATGTCTACTAATGGATGATGACTTACACGTGATGTGACACTAAGTGAAAATGCTTTAAGAACCCACAATAATAATAAATAAGTTTCAACCAACTGAGCATCTTAACTCTCAATTTACAAGTCAGGTCAGCACGTCAACACATATAATTATTAAGTAATAAGGGTTGTTTGCACATAAAAAAGGGACATTTAAACATTTTCAAAAGGAATAAAGTGCGCGCGCGCGCGTGTGTCTGTGCGTGTCGCTAGACGTCGTGAACGCGCCTCGCGGTCTTTCCTGTCATTCAGTGGATCAGAGCGCGCGGAGAAGCAGCTTCAGGTCTGTACCACAAAATAAATGATCTTTATTTACATGTAACCTCCGTGTTCAGACGACGTGTCATCTCACGTCTTAAAATACGCGATTTCATTTAATCATAAACAGCCACACGTGTTGTCAAATATCCTTAATTCTGCAGTTCAACACGTGCGTCCTGCAGAGATCTTTGGTCTTGTGTTTGATATTAACATGTTTTCAGCTATAGTTGCTCTGCTGCAGATCTCTTCACTCTCTTTGTGTTTCTGATCCTTTTTCTCTCCTTGTTTCTCATTAATCAAAGTATAACGTCTCACTCTCTGTTCCCAAAGTGTGGTCCATGTGGTCTTATACTTTAACAGTTTTATGACAGAATGCAATTTTCTTGATGTGCAAAAAAATTAAATTGACAAACATGTAATTCATGGCACAATTCAATCAGGATCAAATAATTATTATAACGTTAGCGTACATAGTTTTTTCCGAAAAAAGCTCAGATTGGAAGTGATGGGACCTCACCTCTATAGAGTCACCGGCTATAAATAGAATAAAAATAGTGTTTTTTGAACATTAAAGCATGTATGTTAACATGTTAGTAGAAACCTAAAATACGTGTAAAGTAAAATAAAGTATGAACCTCAAAATGAGCAGGATATGTCTCCTTTAATAATGTTAATGTTTGTAATAATGTTGAGGTTTGGACTAAACAAATATGTGAAGTTGTCACTTTGGGCTCTGGGTAATTGTGACTTTTATCCCTATTTTCACTTTTTTTTACAAACCAAGCAATCGATTAATGGAAAAATGAATCACAGATGAATCCAAAATGAAAATAATCATTAATCAATAGTTTAAAATGAGCTCCACCTCAACAGTAAAATCCTAATTTTAGATTACTGCACGAGTGATAATAATCCAATGATTTATTATATAATAGTATAACAGTCACAGGGGACAATTCTATACTTTTAAGTAAATTATACTCAAGTAACATTTTCAAAGCAGAACTTTGACTTGTAACCGAGTATTTATATAGTGAGGTATTAGTACTTTTACTGAAGTAAAATATACCACTCCCTTAAACAACGATCAGTGATGAGACACAGACAGAGTTTGGTGAAAAGCTCTCGTGTCGGGGCTCTAAAAGAGTTTTTCAGACGTAACATTCCTCGAGCTGCGGACAAATCTAACAAGTAGACTACATGAACTCTGTCACCTAGCAACGGCATCAGCAAAACTATGAAAATGATGCATCAAACAAATCAGATCCAACATCTTTAAAGTCGCACTGAGCGGCACTAAATGTAGTGTCTGTGCTGTAATGTGTGTGAGAGGCTTGAGATGCACTGACCTGTCCAGGGAGTGTACCTTCACGCAATGCATGCTGGGATAGGCCAATGTGTACAGGATGTGACAATAGGAGTAATGTCCTCCACACTTCTTCGTCATAGTTGAATTAAAATCTTCAAAATGACTGATTATCACTCTGATTGGTCAAAAAGTGACCTACAGCTACAGCTAGAAGTTAGGAGATGTTGCTCCAGATGAGATGTATTTATATTGAGTTTGTAAACAATAGTTAACTAAACGTATCTCCCCACACGGTCCTTTATTATCTGTTCTTCACTGTCTTCCTCAGATGGAGTTGCGTTCATTTGTGTTAACATTTCTGAACTTATTGAGGATTTCTCGACCACGTTGGCTTAAAAGTTGAGATTGGAACTTGAATCAATCGAATTAGTTGCTGTTCTGCAGCTTTTTATTATATCACATGATTTCCTCTAACAGAAACTCAACTTGTACGCCAACTTAAAGGAGTTCTCTGATGAACAGCGAATACATGGACATTGTGGTCACACTGTTCTTGTTATTTCCCAGGGATCAGCCAACATGAGCATGTTGACCTGATCCGAAATGGACGACCCGGCCAACAGCAGCTCGGCTCTGTCGGACTACTTCCTGTCCAGTGACGGCCTGGACTATGAGATTCCTCCGGACGACATCCCGGACACCACGCAGGGCCGGGCCTTCTTCGTGGCCACCATCGTCATCGCCGTGGTCCTGGTGGGCATCATGTTGGTCTGCGGCGTGGGGAACTGTCTGTTCATCGCCAGCCTCGCCCGCTACAAGCAGCTCCGCAACCTGACCAACCTGCTGATCGCCAACCTGGCGGTGTCGGACGTGCTGGTGGCGGCGGTGTGCTGTCCCTTCCTGCTGGACTACTACGTGGTGAAGCAGCTGTCGTGGGATCACGGCCTGCTGCTCTGCGCCTCCACCAACTACCTGCGCACCGTCTCCCTCTACGTGTCCACCAACGCACTGCTGGCCATCGCTGTGGACCGGTGAGTCCACCTGCACCGTCGTCACACACGGTTTAACGACATTAATCATTGGTTTTTAAGCACAGCCATGAGGGTTGTTGGTTACTTTTGGACGATTTCAATGTGATCCGGTGGAGAATTAGATCGCAGGCTGAGGAACAAGTGATCAGGTTTTGGTGTGACTAGACTAGAGACTAGTTTATTCACCTCTCCTACAAATTTAAGTCAATCTTTACCACAATTGGTTTGAGCTCATTGAACACATTTCGACGACTCCTCTCGGTCGATCGTGTGAAATTGTATGACCAACATGATGATTTTAAACGGTTATAACTCAGTGGTCATGTGTCTAAAATTGTCACAATTTTGCATGTTTTTAAAGATGCTTTTCCAGTTAATACACAAGGGGAGAAAGATGGAGGATTAACTAACACGCCCACCAGAAAGACACAAAGAAGCCTTTTCTGGTTTGACCAGTACAAATGACTGAAGGAGACGACAATTATTTAAATTGGTCCGGTACTGAAGGAGAACCCTGCAGCCTACAGCTGCTAAACTCCTCACCGCCAATCTACGCCAAATTATTTCACTGTAGGATCCTTTCCATAATGTCGTCAGACACTTCTAACACATAATAAAAGCACTTGTAGTGGACGTGCATTAACGGTGAGCGGTAACCCCGAGCGCTCACATTACAGCCGTCCATCTGCATCGGTTCTCCTTCAATCCCAATTGGATTTGGACCAATTTAAAACAGAAAAAAAGAGGAAAGAAATTGTGTACGGTAAAAGAAATACCAAATGTACTCATTATGGGAAAGTCATGGTTTACAGTAATAACCATGTGTCAAGAACTCAAGATGAAAGCAGGCCGACAGGGTCAGTGCAGTGGGTTCATGGGGGAGCTGCACACTTTCAGAGTCACAAGGGAGACGGGTGATAAACAGGCTGCAGGTCAGAATCCAGAGCAGGAAACCGGAACAAAGACAAATGGCTGGAACTAGTGGTGAGTAGTGAGAGGCTGATGAGGAAAGTGGGAACAGGTGTGTAGATGGCGGGGGGGGGAGTCTGAGGGCATGGTTCGGTTTGGGAATGACAGGCGTCGCGGAAACCAACGGCGACTTGGAAACAGCAAATGAACAGCCGACCCCTCCATCCACACCCACTTCTTCCTGAAGCCGTCTTTGTCTCTTTAACGTCGTAAACAGATGTCGTTCTTTGGGACATTTGCTGGCACCACGATGACTCTGTTTTGCACAATTCCTCCTCGCTTGAAGCTACGATATATTATATATATCTAGTAGTACCAGAAGACCCAACGTGATTTAGAAATGACCCCTCACCCCCTCACGGCGCATTCTTACGGGATAAAAATATTATACAATATATAATCCCTATATATAATATTATAAATATTATGACATTATAGAGGCCTATCTATGTTTATATAATACTCACAAAGACCTCTTGTTACGGTGCTCCTTCTATTGCCTAGTTTAATCTACAGCAACGCATCATATTCTATAAGATCATCGTATGTTTGTATCATATCTCTAAAAAGAAAATGCATTTTCCAGCTGATCCAAGAGCCGTTTCTCTCTCACATATTATTTTATCGTGAAGCATGTTTACAGCAGTAATCCAGACGGAGTGGATATCATGTCTTTGTTTCTTTCTCTTCCACCCTCCTTTCCTTCCATCCTCTTCCATTAACAGCACCCCTCCGTCTCCCTCCCCTCTCTCTCTCTCTCCCTCTCTCTCTCTCTCTCTCTCCCTCTCTCCCTCTGTGTACGTGTGTGTGTGTGTTCCTCTCATCACGTCCTTCGCGTTCTTCTCCTGCATGTACCGCCCGCTGTGTCCAGATCACATAATCAAGATGTCTGTGTGGGAGAACAGCCGAGGGCCGTGTTCTGGTTGGTTTGCGATAACAAACGAGACAGAAAACACACTCTGCTACAGTAGCTGCTGCGGTGCTGTTCTCAGCAACGTACAAACACAAAAAGGAGAGTTTTAAGCCTCATTATTAGCTGTGTTGGTCTGCGCTACTTCTTCTACTAGAGACTTTGCTGTGCAGCTCATCTATATACAGCTGATTTAAGCTGTTCATGTGGTGTTTAAGGCTCGGCCTTCTTGAAATAATGCTCCTTAATCAGAATCTTGTTCTTCCCATGTGTGAATGCAGCATACATCCTTTAAATCTCAGCTTTAATTAATTCAACATATCAACATGTTGGTGTGCCAACACATCAACTATAAGCCACTGCTAACATTAGCATGACGCAGGCAGACTTAGTTTGGCCGAAACTACAGAGCTTCATCCGAAACATTAATGATCGCTCCACATCAAACAGATCTCAGGACTCGGAGGTGATTTACATTCCGCTATAATAAAAGCTGCTTCTGGGCTTCTGAACCAAATCCATCATCGGCTCACACTTGAGGACCAGCAGCCCCACTCCACGTTCCATTTATCATGGCTGACGTCCTCTCACGTATAAACAGCATCAGCAGGGAGGAAAGATGAAATAATATCTGTGTATCCGGGACGGTCAAAGTGGTTCCAGTTTTAAGTCTGTAAGTGTTGTGTCCTCTCTGCATCAAGGGTTCTGCACATCTGCATCAAGGGTTCAGCACATCTGCATCAAGGGTTCAGCACATCTGCATCCACTCAGTCCAATCAGACAAAGCAACCTTTGCTCTTCCTGTCTGCAGGTACATGGCCATCCTCTACCCTCTGAGGCCTCGTATGAAGATCCAGACGGCGTACTGCGTGATCCTGGCGGTCTGGATCGTCCCCATCTTCATCTCCATCCCCTCCGCCTACATGGCCTCTGAGATGACGTACCCACACGTGGGAGGTCGCGCCCACAAGACCTTCTGTGCTCAGATCTGGCCCGTGGACCAGCAGGTTTACTACCGCTCCTACTTCCTCCTCATCTTCGCCCTGGAGTTCATGGGCCCGGTGACCGTCATGGCTGTCTGCTACATCCAGATCTCCAGGGAGCTGTGGTTTAAGGACGTCCCGGGTTTCAAGACGGATCAGATCCGGAAGAGGCTCCAGAGGCGTCGGAGGACGGTGGTGGTGCTGATTCTGGTGCTGGCGGCCTACGTCCTGTGCTGGGCGCCGTACTACGGCTTCACCCTGCTGCGGGACTTCTACCCCACGCTCATATCCAGGGACAAGAACTCCCTGGTGGTCTTCTACATCATCGAGTGCCTCGCCATGAGCAACGGGGTCATCAACACCCTCTGCTTCATGAGCGTCCGACACAACAACAAGCGCCTGAAGAAGGCGGGAAAGTTCCAGCTGAGGCTGGTGACGTTCGTGGCCGCCAAGTCGCTGGATGACGGGGAGGCGCGGACCTGCTCCCTCCGGGTGACGGACGCCGAGGGGGCTCGGCTAAAGTAGAGGTCAAACATCTGACCGTTCAAACAGTAGGCTGGATCTGCTGCAGCTCGTCCACAAACACGGGAACTTTCGAACCTTATTACCCGACCAGAGATGCCGGTGCCTCCAACAGGAGTGCTGCAGGAATGAGTCCTAAAACCCAGAAATGAGTCAGCATTTTTACACTTCCGCTTCCTTTGTCTCGAAGCCAGTGGTTTTTTTTAGATGCCTGAAATGAGGTCTGGGGTTAACACAAGCTTTTGTTCTTTTGTGACATAAAATACGTCGGCAAATATCCCTCTTGTGAAGCTTTTACGCTTCTTATAAAAGGCGGGTGCTGACAAGAGGCTAAATGAAACTACAAAACGTCATCACGCAGAACACTGGTCCTCCTTTGGCTTAGTGGTGGTGACAAGAAGTCATGTGACCGTGGTGTAGTTCCTGTATAGCCTAACGTTAGCTTTTTACTTCTGGCGATTGCATTCATGCTTCAAAAATCATAAAAGTGGTGTTCATTTGTAAATATTCTCAAAATGTGTGAAGTATCATAAACAGTTTGTTTGCCACGGGGGTTATTTACTGCAATATTTCAAAACGCAGTGAAAAAAAAAACCTTTGGCTTTTTGTCGAGGGGACCAGCGCAATGCTAACTTCCTGGTTGGCCTTAAAACATACACCATCCCTGCAGCTCTCTATTCGTATGTCTGTCGCCATGTTTGTAGTTCTGTGTCTGAGATGCTTGGTACAGTTTGTAGAAATACTGGATTCAAACGTTGGTTTTGTCTCGGTGAAGATGTTCGCATCCTGGTCAGTTAACACCCGTGTGATCATGAAAGCAGGTTGAAAAAATAAAATAAATGTATTCCCCCAAAAAGGTTTGTGCTGAGAAGCGCGGGTCATAATGGTGGCTACAAGCACATCTGCTGTTTTTGTTCATGTGCAGCAGCAAAAAGATGCTGACTGAAGTGGAGTATAAAATCAGAGGGTGTGGTGATTAATGAAAACACTCTCGGCCAATCACATCCCTCTGAAACAGCTGAGCCAATCACAGGGGAGCATGACAACAATGACTCAACAAATGAAGAAGCAGCTTCTTCTTCTTCTTGTCCTGACGACTCCATGTGAACACACATTTGCAGTCGGAGAGACGGTGTGTTTGTTATTTCATTTGTATAATGATGATTAATAATATTAAAAGAATATTGATGAAGTTGTACTTATCGTGCAGTAAAATGTTCCCTGTCAGTGTTTTACTATTATATCTGATGTTTCTGGATTAATATTACTGCTGCATTAATGTGTATTTTGTAGTGCTGGGCAAGTTAACGCATTATTATCGCGTTAACGCAGTTTTTTTTTTTTTATTATTAAGCGGACATTTTTAACACAAGAACCGGGCAGCGATTCCCCCCCACCAACAAAAGAAATGATTAATTAAAATAATTTTTTTAGAGTTTTTAAAATGTTTTTGTTTGGAATATGTATAATAAGCAAATCATTTAGTTATCGCTACTGAGAATTTATCAAACATAACAAAAAGGAAAAAAACATGACGTAGATAGGTTTGCAGTTTTCAAGGTGTATATTTAAAATTGCATCTCTTACACACATGAAGATAAAGTTGTGAACACCGGCTGAATATCTATTATCAGAATCATAACTGTATCTTAACTGCTACTGTGTAAAGGGACTACTGCTGTTAAAAAGCACCTTATTTGTTTAAAGTGTTTGCAAACCAAATGTTATTGCACTTTTGTTCATATAGTAGTACTTTTAAAATAAAAGTGCGGAGTACACTACTTTTGAATTCATTATTGAACTTTGCGCATTAACAATGCGATTAATCGCAAAAAAAATCATGCGATTAATCGCGATTAAAAATTGTAATCGTTGCCCAGCACTGGTATTTTGCATTTTACTGATACTTTGAACTCCTTTATATCCTGTTGGGTATTTTAATCTACATCAATGCATCATATTCTGTATGATCATCATCTTTTTAAATAGTTTATTTAGCTTAAGAAGTATTTTCTCAACACATAAAGGAACACTACATCTACATGAGAGTCTCGTGAGAGGAAATTCACTTTCTCCAGCAGGAAAGGATGATGGGAAAACAGGAAGCGGTTTGATGTTGAGCGTGTGGAGGATTTAACTTCCCAGTGGGACCATGTGTGTGTTAAAGATGTAGCCGACGGTGCTGCGAGGCGCTCTGGATGAATCCATCCTCTACACGTGTTGTTTGTGCCTTTAGACGGCAGCTCTGGAGACGTGAACGGACATCATGTTTGCAGCTGTTGAAATGCATGAGGCCGCCTGTCTGTTTATCATCATCAATGAATGCAAAGTGTCAGCTGGAAGACTCACGACGCACCACACAGCAGACCTCAGATCAGCTCTCTGTGATCTGTGCTGGGTCTGAAAAGGGCTACAATTCAGAGCTTATCCATTGCCTCCACGTGGCTCTCAACATGTCGTCGGCTGAGCAGCAACAGTGCTAACGGTGTTTACCTGAGGGGGAACCGGAGGGTGGACGCTACGCTTTCAGCTGTAACCGCCGTATGAGAGCCGTGCAGAGCGGCGGCCGTGAGCTAACCAGTGGTGCACGCTCACATGCACTAGCATGCACGCGCTGCCGGCCCGGCTATGTAAACAAAGCACAGAGAAGTTTGGATAACAACACACACAGAGGGAGAGCTTCGTCATCCTCTGCTCAGGTAGACATTACTACACTGTATCTTTACAGAGCGAATAGTTGTTTGATGCTATATTAATGCTCCCAATGTCGTAACGAGAACCTTTAAGTACAATTTTTAAGTACTTCAATTTCACGGTACTTTCTACTACACCACGTTTTGGAGGCCAATATTGTACTTTTTACTCCACTACATATATTAGATAGTTTAATAGTTACTCTTCAGAGTCAGGTTATTCATACAAAATAACTAATAAATTATGATGTATTTTTACAGGTTAAACTACCCAGCAATAAAGTAATTAAACTAATATCCACCTTTACCTGCTGCAACAGTAAAGTGATGAAGACATTAATGCAACAATAATTATAATCCAATAATAAAATAGATATTATTCTGAAAGGGGCCATTCTGCATAATGAGTCCTTTTAAAGGAACAGAGGCTGAAGAGAGGGACAGTTGACACGGAGTTGGTTGCAATCTGAAACCTCACCGTTATATCCAGATGTTGTTCCAGATGCAGATTAACATTTATAAATTAATTCATGCAGCAGGATTGTGCAGCCTTGACGGACGTGTGTGCGATTACTAGTTTTCTCACTGAAAACATCTGGAAATGTGAGTGACCCACGAGAGACTGCGACCCCAAAAGTTGAGAAAATGTGCTCTTATTTTTAAAGAGGAGAGTGAATAACATCAAAAGCTTATATCAGTTTTGCTCTTGTCTTCATGTAGAAATCACTTCAATTCCATTTAATTGATCACATGCTCAGAATCAACCTTCAATTTCAGGAAGACGTGTCCGTCAGTGATACGTGTACACAGTCGAGGACGTTGATGGGTTTGTGATTAAGATGTCAGATGTGTGTACACAGACCAGGTGTAGAATAGAGAATAGAGAACTATGACTTTTTAATCTAGCGCCATCATCAGGTCAACCTTTTAATGTGTCCAGTACTTCGGTTTATGACCAAATACCTGCAGATAAATAACATTCCCATCAGCCTCAGCTGGACTTTGTGTTTACTGCTCATTAGTAGAGCTGCACAATACAGTGTATGTTTTTATTTCTATTATTGTGATGTCAACTTGCACGATAAACACAAAATGCTATATTCCACCAAGATATATATATCTTTTTATTATTTTATTTGTGCCTTTTGTGTTCAGTTCGATGTTCAATTTGTTCAAAACATGTTGAAAATACATTTCTTTAATTCAACAACCAATTTGCTGTATTTCAGCAGAATACTGAGCGCAGCAGAAAGGCAAAACTGAGTTCACTTTAATATCCGTTTATGTATCGCAAGTAATATCGTCACTGCAATGTTCAATGTTATCGCATATTTTCCTCGTATCGTTGCAGCCCTACTAATAAGCAAATGTTAGCGTGCTGACACGCTAAGCTAAGATGGTGAACAAGGTAAACATTACGCCTGCTAAACATCAGCACGTTGGCATTTTGATGAATAAAATAAAATGATACAAAATGAAACAAATGTATTTTCCACTAGAATGAAATATGACATTTTGTGTTTTTCTTGTAAAGTACACAGAACATTGTACAGAGTTTGGTGGGTGGCTCGTTAAAATACATGATGAGTGCGAGTGGGTTTCTCTTTCATAATAAAACTATAGAATCAAAAAGCATCTTCATCTAATGTATTTAAACACAGTAAGAAAAACAGCCCAATTAGAGTAACAATTATAAGACATCTACGCCTAAAACTCAATTTTACATATTTACACGAGCAGAATCCAACAAAAGGAACCGATTATCTGGAATAAAATCTAAGCCACAAAATACATCTTAGCAAAAACATTCAGTTTGGACTAATGCTTAAATACTGCATCTCTCAGTGCTGTCACAGTGTTTCCAGTGGTTCAGAAAGAACCTTCAGTGGTTTGTCATGTTATTGTGTCTGCAGTAAACAGAGCTGACGTCCTGGAGAGAATCCTCATTTTAAATTTGCATTGAAAGCTGCTCGAGGCGTGCTTTTCATACGAACAACCTATTTCCTTCAATCAGGCTGAATTACTGCGGCACCGCTGTTGTGTTGTGAGGTTACGATGAAGACGCCTCGCGAAGACACCTGACAGCTTTTGCACGTTGTGCAGCTGGACATCTTTAAACGCGGTGACAGTAAACAGCCGCAGAGCTGAGTGCTGCTCGTCATTTACTTTTCAGTCTAAATCATTGTTACTATTACCCGTAGTGCGTTTCATCAATCTAGATTGTTTTGGTGTGAGTTGGTTTGGTTCTCTCCACTATAATGGGACTAGATGCCACTCGGCTTGTGGTGCTCAAAGCGCCAAAAAAATAAAATACAACTCAACACTCTCTTTACAAGAAATCATAACCTAGTTACTCAAAATAATCCGCAGACCTTGTTGTGAGCAGTTTCATGGAGGTCTGAATCTACTTCCTCCTCTTCATGAAGGCCTTTGCCTCCTTCTGCAGTCCTGTCACGTCCTCCTTTCCGCTGTCATCTGAGACAGGAGGCGCGTAGTCCGAGTCATCGCCCACGTCCTCGCTGTCGTCATTAATGAAGCTGTCGTCGTCTTCGTCGCTGTCGTCATCGTCAGCGGGGGGCTTCTTGGGGACGGTGCGTGTGGCGCGAGCTGTAAAAGCATCGGCAGTGTGAACGGAGTGAGTCACAGGAGGAGACTACAAGGAAAAGCTTGAAGTGCAACATGAGAAGGAGAGTTTTGTTTCATGTTCCTCTGCTTTCAGATGTCTTTGATGAACTCGTTTCCTTCTCTACTCTAAAAAAGAGGCAGATAATGGAAAACGTTTGTGGTTTAGGCAGCACGATACCTCCACTACGTGTCAACAAATATCAAAGACATGTTTGTGAAAAGTTCAAGATTTTATGCTATTTTAAAGCTCGTAAGTGGACCTTTGAGTTCTGTATCATTCTTGTTCTTAGTACAGAAAGATACTACAAAATAAGACCGATTTTTAATCCTTTAACACAACGCAAGATTCACAACGTTTCAAGGAAGCACTTTTTTTTTTTCTTTATTATTTGCACTTGACCGTTAATAACACTCACATGAAAGATCGAGATCTGGTCTTTCTTTATGTGTATTTTGCTGCAGATGAAACATTTCTTACTGTTTGTTAATGAAAAGAATGAACGAGGATTGTGCAGCGTTGGCAGAGGAGTGCTCTCTCCAACCGCTTTCTAGTTTTTATAATTAAAATAATAATAGTAATAATAAATCTAACAAGCACCATTGGTGCTTGGGCCCCTAATTAAATAAATGTATATTGTAACTTTTACTACATATTTTACTTCAGTAATCATCAATATAACATGGTATTTATTTCCTTCACTCCTCTGTGGGTAGCAGTGCTTTCAGAGTGGAAGAAATAAGGGGAGACATCATTTCTCCGTCTTCCTTCCTCCCGTCAGTGGAGACGAGACGAGAGTGTGAACGAAGCGTCTTAACTAAATGTCAACTGAGACATAAAAATAAATTGGAGGGGAAATCACATTCGTCATCAGTGTAAACTGTTTCTTATTAAAGAAAGAAGGGTGTAGGGGTAGGTGTGCGTGTGTGTGTGTGTGTGTGTGTGTGTGTGTGGATGTGTCAGAAAGTCATTTCCACTGCAGCAGACCCTGAAGGGTCTCCAGATTACATTATGACCTGCTAAGATAAAAATGTATTGGCCCCAGCGGGTTAATAGATCGTGAGCAGCTCTAGTGACGGATCCAGTGTGTGTGTGTGTGTGTGTGTGTGTGTGTGTGTGTTTTTCTTCTTCTTCTTCTTCTTCAGGTCGAGGATCTGCCGTTAAACCCTTTCAGAGATGGAAATTTCCCTTTTCTATTTTCGCTTTTGTTAGGAAGTATTTTGTGCGACTCTGGTTTAAAAGGACAACACAGCAGCACCAGTGGCTTTGCACAATCAGCCCAGTAAATCCTGCTGGGCTGCCGTTCGAGCCGACAACTCACATCACTGACTGACAACCACTTCCCACAACGATAAATGTGGAACTGTCATTTTATTAAATGCCTTCTCGCCACCTTCCAGGGGCCCGTAAATGGAATGGTAAATGGACTTGCATTACTACAGCGCCTCTCTATTCTTCCCACCTCTCAAAGCACTTTACCCGACATGATTCACTCCTTCACACACACACACACACACACACATTCATTCACTGATAGCAAAGCCTTCGGAGGCAGTTTGGGGGCTCAATATTATTATTATAGTAGGTATAACAGATAAAAGGCAAGTTATTAAATGAATATGCTCAATAAATATTGAGCCATTTTTTAAAACTTAATATAATTTGTATAATGGACCTGAGTTAATGAGTTGTTCCTGCATTTTATAGAAGTTTTAAATCAGATGACATTAAGAAATATATATGACATTAACATGTATTATATTTGTTGAGAGCAGGAACATTTCTTTGATTAAAAACATTAAATAATGTTTAGTTTACGGTGTCTTTAGTTTTGATGCCGTATGCAGAATTTTGCTGATCTGTCAAACAGAAAACAAGCAGGTGAAACATCTCACCTGGTTTCTTTGTGTGTTTGTATTCTTTCCTGTGAAGAGGATTTTTCCTGTTAGGGAACAAAAAAAAAATCAAAGTATTTTTTTCTGTAATAAATTACATTAATAAACAACATTACTGTAACTTTCAGACCAACAGCTGATGGGCTTTTGAGCTCACATTAGTGTTGGACGAACAGAAGCTAAAAAATATAAAAATTGTCCTGAGGGTGAAAGGTCATAATGTGGATATTAAAATCGAAAGGGTTCATCCTCTGGGGAGCAGGAAGGTGATCAAGAAATATCATGGAAATCTGCCAGTTTGATTATAAGATATCTTGAGTATTTCGGTCTCGGTTCATCCTCTGAAGACCATGAATATCCACAACATCTTACCAATCTCGGACGTAAAAAAAGCCTCTGGGGAACAGGGGCTATATTTTTGGGGTGTATAGCGGATATCCGTGCCAAGACTTCCTTTTCCGTGCGCTACTCGTTGTTTACAGTCCGATTAGCAACTTCAGATACGAGACTGGAGTTGGAGTTGAGAGACAACGTGTACGACCAGATTGTTTCATAAGAAGCCAGATTACAAGTTCATTTTAAACTAATAAAAAGCTGAATCTTCGTCAGACGATAGCCGGTGGGTTCCCAGATTATATTTCAGCCAATTCGTTACGCCTCTTTTGCTCTCGCTTAGCACAAAGACTGGAAACAGAGGGAAACAGCTAGCCCGGCTGTGTCCAAAGGTCATCAGGCCATCAACTGTTAACTTAATGGAGCATGCGTCTTCTGGGAGAAACCCTACATCTGTTGTCACTTAGAACCAAAGTGTTGGACAAACGGAGCGCTAAGACATCTCACCATATAACCGTCAGACTTGTTGATCTGCAGAGGATGAACCATTTAGTATAGTATAGTATTGATGCTTTACATTTGCTGGAAACGAGGATGAAAATATGAGACTAAATCTAAACGAAAAGCTGCGAGGATCATCTCGTTACACCATCTCTGCCATTGATGTCAGCTTCATCGGGTCACCAGGTTTCCCCATCATACCTTTCAATCCCTCCCTTTCATCTGACTGTGATGTCTGACCTGTAGCAGTCGGTGCCGTAGGGGCACTCAGGCCGATCTGCCTCCTGTGTCTCGTCTTCCTCATCCTCCTCCTCCTCGTAGTCGGTGTCACCGGGGTGACTGCTCTCCTGGAAATGGACCGGGTTCTTCCTGGAAGAACAAACAGAGAAGGTCGTGAGAGGTCTTCAGAGAAGCGCTGGATGTCTGTGCACACAAAAGATTTCTGCAGGATGTGTCCCTGAAGTTCAATCCATTTAAACCACAGGGGCCAGACAACCAATTACATCTTTTCTGTTTTTCATATCCGTCCACGGTTTTGGTTGGTTAGTATTCGCAGGCGCGACAGTAGCGCAACCTCCCAAGCACCGTGGATAAAAGGATGAAAGCGGCACGGCTGGCATTGTCCACACGTTTTCAGACGCAACACGTGAACGGCCCCTTATTGGGTTATTTTGGTGTTTTATGGGGAAATTTCGGATTCACTAAATTAACACAATAACAAAAACAAACTAACCGATCGATATTGATTTATTTTTGTAGGTGTCTAAAATACGTCCACAGCAGTACATTACTTTGCTCCCGTGCTGGTTCTACTGTAGCACTGACTCACACAACCACACTTCTAAACATCCCAACTATCCCTTTAAGCTCTGCAGCTGGAGGATATTGACCGATCTGGTTCATCAGTGTAAACCTCACTGGTTAGTTTCTGTGATTTTTGTCAGTTTGGGAGCCTCAGAGCTAAATCAATGTGTCTGTGAGACTCTTTTCTTCACTGCAGCCCCACTTTGTGATTTAGGGTTGTGTAAGAAAACCTTCGCTTTAATGATCTTGAAATCATCTTTTATCTTAAATTCGAGTATCTCTTGAGGCCAAAACCAGAGAGACACGAGGCGGCTGCTTTGAGAAGCTTTTGTATCTGATCCAGTTTTTGTCTCTTTTCATGTTCAAGTGTACTTCATGTCATCTTTGCACACCAAAGGAAAAAAGCCCTCAATCTCAGCTGTTGTGTTCGTGCACATGTAAACGCTACCTGTAGCAGTTGTTCCCGTACGGACACGGCGCTCTAAGTCCGGTCGCAGAGGCGCCGCTCGACCCGACTCCTTTAGTCTGTTGTCGTCCATTTTTCTGCTTCTTGTCCTCCTCGTTGTCAGATTGACTGATCACATTTGTCGGTGTGGTGGTGTTCATGTCAGCTGTAGACGACTCTGCTCTCTCCTCCTCCTCCTCCTCCTCCTCCTCGTCCACCTCGTCCACCTCCATGGTGAAGCCGCCAGACTCGTCGCTCACCTCTGACCTCTTGGATTCACTGTGAAGTCTGACTGAGCGCTGCTCTGGAGGAACGTCCTGAGAGTCAACACCAGAGTCAGACAATCAAAAAGGGTTTTATTGGTCCAGAAAGACAGAATGAAGACATTTACTGTAATTTCACATTCCTACTCATTTACAATTTGGACCAAATTGGAGCAAACATTTTTTTTTGCAGAAGACGGTAAAAACACGTAATAACAGCCATTATTTAAATTTATACTCCATTTTAATTAAATGTATTTGTATAGCCCAATATCACAAATTTGCCTCAGAGGGCTTTACAATCTGTATACATACAACATCCTCTGTCCTTGGACAGAAAAGGAAAAACTCTCCACAAAAAAACAACCTTGAACACGGGAAAAAAAACTACAACTCACTAACAATACTCAACTGTTTTAGACTGAGCTGCTTCCTCTTCTTCATCACTCATCTTCCTTCTTCTCTTCCTCGGCATTTCCTCCTCGCTGAGCTCCGCCTCCTCAGGTGAGGAGGTCTTGGCGGGCGTGGCTTGTTTGGCTGCTGCTGGTTTAGTGCTGGTTGAAGGTCCTTTACTTCTCTTCACAGCGGACTGAACTGAAACAGAGAGACAAATGTCGATTTCAGAGGATTACACGAAAACTAGAGCACCACTGATACAAAAAAAAATGATATTTCATCATACAAAATCAGTTAAAATACCAGTATGCATCGTATAAATTGGAATATCAAAGGTTTTTAAATCAGAAGGAAACTTATCAATTCATTTTACACAACTTACGGTGGTGGAAGAAGTATTTGAGTAAAGTAATTATCAGGAAAATGTACTTAAAGTATCAAAAGTAAAATTACTTGTCCTGCAGTATGTGTGCCCTGTGACTGATGTTATTAAATGAATACCTATACATCAATGCACAAGTCATTTTTTACTGGTGTAACTGCTCGAGGTAGAGCTACTTTATACAGGGAGCTAGTTTAGTCCAGTGGTTCCAAACCTGGGGGTCATTCCCGCCGCCAAAGACTCCGGGAATGAAAGTAGACTCACAGTCGCCACGGACAGCGTTGCGAGTTTCTCTTTAGGAAACTGGAGCTTCTCCATCTGCCCACTCTTCCCAGTTAAACTCAGCTCTTTAAGTGCAGCACAGAGCGGATGGACGCAGTAATAAGCTCGCTGAGGGTCCATCCAGCTCAGCAGAGCCGTCTGCTCTCCTTCAAAGTAAATATCACAGGAGCAGACACTGTCCAGGGTCCTCTTTTAACTGCTGTAATCATCAATGAACACGCCGACATACGGACAAAAGCTTCCGCTGTGTCACACTTCTATTGACTCTCTTGTTAACGTCAGTTCTTAAAATATCACGGCAGTCTGACTGTCAGCTGCTATTTAAGGTCAACAAGCGTCTGCAGCGTTCAGGTGGCGTCACCTGGACAAGATCACCTGAAAACAGACTCCCGTTCCTTCACCAGACCCACTGCACCACTGCACCACAGCTCGAGCACTTTTTACAAACAGTCCCATTATGGAAGATTGCATTTGTTTTAATCCTTAATCCTTGACCTCAGGTGTTTTCTGGAGAACCGCTCATCCAAACCACTTCACACTCGACGCTGACCTTCGTTGGGTCCTGAGCAATGCACCCGCCAAGTGTGAAGGCAACCAGATGAGCGGTTGTCAAAAAAGAAAAGTCTCTTTCTTCATATTATTTACTGTACCGAGCGACGCAGAGCGAGCGGTTACCCAGCATGCCGTTTGGCAGTGTAACACTTAATAGGGGTCCACTCTCAATCAAGTGGGAACTCGATAAGGAGACGATTGTCCAGAAAATTGAAGGACAGACGGACAGACAGAGACTCTGGATTATTATCTTATCGTATTGGTCTATATATTTATATATGTAACTATATGTTGGCTGATATGTTAGAAGAAATTGCAGTAGAGAAATGCAAAACTAGTTCTGAGGATATTTAGAAACAGTGTTTGTTACACAGTTTGTTTTTACTTTGTTAAAGGTCCCACAATTTAAAAAACACATCGGATCTAAATCTAGATTGTGTCTGTTTATGTTATGTGTTTGTGTTTACTATCATTCTATCAGCCCATATATCGCTGTCTGGCATTTTAAACTCAAATATCATGTCAATTGAATTGAATGGCTCCTAAAAATCTGGACATTTAAGACATTTTTAGACCCGTAAAATAAGAAGGGAACCAACAAATGTATTGTGACGCAAAGACAGATCCAATCAAGTGTGAAGTGTGGACAGACGTGTGAAAAAACCCAATAAATCCATGAAACAGGAAGGTGAAGGTACCTTTTGGGCTGGAGGAGGAGGAACTGTGTGGCGCTGCTACAGCCGCCATCATCCACGCAGGTAAAACTCTTCTCTTGGTTACAGACGGAGGGACGTCTCTCTGGTCGTCCTGAACTTCTTTTGGACGTGCAGAGGCTCCCTTCATGAAACAGAAAGTGTGCAGTGGGTTCATCATCAGAGCCGGAAACAATGCAGGTAACACTGAGACTGAACACTATAACGCTGATCATCTTAAATTATTGATATTAATGGAAGTTTAACTCGACTCAACGCTACAGAAACACTCGGTCGAGCTTCTTCCCTCACAAATGATCTTTGGTCGAGTCATTGATAGATCTACAGCTGTACCGAACAGTTCGAAGCTTCATTCATCAACTTACATTATTAGTATTATATTATTTGTGAAATTGTAAAATTAGATTCTAGTGGTGGCTGCGTGGGATCGTTTCCGACCTGTGTGATCCAAAAATGTCCAACTCCAGAGCGTAATAAAGTCCAAAAGTCAACGTTTGTGGAAAAGGATGGATGCAATTATTTCCTAAATGTACGACATGTTTTCATCCAACGGAATATTCTGCTTGTTGTGTTCGTTTTCCATCAGAAGAGATGGAATTTGGCGATATGGATCAAATAAAATTGTATACAAAACTGATTGTGAAACTGTTGATGGAGTGTGTTTTGCGGTAATCCAGTGAGTGAAATACCTGAGAAGTCAAAGAACTTCATCCAAAATACAACAAGGAATATTAAAAGGGAAACACACCAAATAAGCAGAGATGCAAATTTGGATCGTCTCCTGGTTTATAATGACGTCATATCGCCAAAAACAATAAAAGAGATGGACGTGACGTGACTTCCTGCTGATGCAGGTTTTTGATGCCAGTTTAAACAAACCTTCAGGCTTCTGTTGACGGCTTCCTCCTGGTTCGACGGAGCTGCCGGTGGCGGAGGAGTCTGTCCAACAGGAGGAGGATGTGGCTCCACATCTGGCTCCACATCTGGCTCGGGATCAACAGGAAGCTCTTCTTCTTCAAACATCTGACTGTTTCTATTGGAAGTTATACATGACGAAATTAAAAAGTGATTTTTAAGCCTGAAAAACTGAGGTTTTAAAACTCCTAATAAACCTTCTGCTGCTGCTCAGATACAAGCTGTAGTTTCTGTATTCAATGCAACATGAGCCTCGGCTGGTTTGCATTTGTTCGAGTGTCCTTTTCCTGATTGTTTGATCTAAACTTCAAACAGACAGCGGGCCTCAGGACAACATAGGGGACCCGAACTCATAGATAAAACATTACCGAAGCCCACAGACTGCATGAATCAACCTAATCTTGGCTTTTAATTGAGCCAACAGATAACACTTGAACCGGAGCCATTTCAACCCCACGCAGTCTACTCTGCAAAGATAAAAGAGATAAGACTTTATAATGAAACAGTGGAGAGCAGCCTCGTCCGTCTTGATTTAATTGCTCACAAAGACGTCCGGGGGGGGATTGCTGCAAATGAGATTCATCTCTTGATCTTGACACGCGGCGTTAACATGCGAGTACCTGGGAGTGCGGCCTTCTCCGCCCACGGCCACCACCTGGTAGATGAACTGGCCCGGCAGCAGAGAGAAGAAGTCTCCATGATGAAGAGGGTACCAGGAACTTCTCTGCAGAGGTCGAGGGTCGTCGGTCAGGGCCGACTGGACAAAGCACGGGTTCAGGTGGGTCTAGAGATTAAAACCAGAGGATGAAGAAATACAAAGAATTGAGTTTGAGTAGACCTCCTTTATAAAGGACCTTTATCAGTTACCACCAGCTCTCTGAAGACGCTAATAACTTCACGTTCACTGTGTGTGACTATCAGCGCTGATCTTTGGGAATTGAACTGTATTTGCAGTCATTTGCGTATATTTCAGCCAATTTTACACCATTTTCTTTCTTTTCATTGAAATAAGAAAAATCTCACAACATGATGTAACGTAATACTTCTGTCATGACATTAAAATACAGAGAACATACCGGATGTTTTCTCCGCTTCATGACGCAGGTATGAAAGTTAAAGCATCGTCTGTAGCCGTGTGTTTTCCAGCGTGACATCCAGAGGCCGCATTTATTGACGCGATTGATTCCACCTCACGATTAAAAACATTGGTTGAGGTGCTGCGACTGTGATGTGTTCATTAATCGTCTGAGATGACGAGTTGAGACGTGCAGATGCATTGACCTCCAGTCAATTACACGAATGATAAACAGAGGATGTCGGCATGATTGATGTGGATGACGCCGCCTACTCATTTCCAAACAGACCTCCATCTGACTTCTGCTGCTGGAATGACTCAGTTCTCCCTCAGGACCAATAAAGATCTGAATACTGAATGTTTCTGTTTGGAAGAAGTCACGACGGTTTGTGATTACAGCAACTAAACGGAGACCTTTCAGCAATCGTTGACGGCCATTACTCCTGAAACACGAGGTTTCTCTTGATGCCGGAGACGGAGACCATCCATCAGCTATACTAGCTTCTCCTTTAAGAGGCTGGCACTGGGCGAGAGGCGGGGTACGCCACCCTGGACGGGGCACCAGTCAAAACAGGAAAGATTAAATTAGGGATCCGATACCGACACAAATGGCTGGATCGGGTATCGCTGACAAAGGGGCCGATCTATTCAATTCAATTCTCTGTCGATTTTCTAATCAGGGTTTTCATGTGCGTTACCATGAGACGTCACTTTGTGCGAAATTCACTCAAATAAAGTTTCCTGGAAGCTGATTTTCTCATTAATTAGCAGAAAACAACGACTGCTTGGGAGCCAGGAAGTCGTATTTTGTGGTGACAACTAAATTAATGTTCAAACTACAACAAAAATGGCATCCGGAGTTGTGCTCATGAGCACAAAAACAGCTACACACTAAAAACACACTAAAGGGACACGAGAAGACTTTGATTTCTGCGACATTCACGATTACACTTCTGAGAGAAGACGACGACAGATAATCATGTTTTAAATCACATTCAAGTTATTTGTTCCAGCTTTAAAAACTGCCGGGAAGCGTTGGAGAAGGCTCACCAGTGAACTAATGGTGAAACAAGTCAAATCACCGGTGTGGTGAGAGGACGTACCGGTTTGAGGCGCAGCTGTCCGTCCAGGTTCTCCAGCAGCCCGTGAAGTCTGGACACTCTCTTGTCGCTGACCTGAGACAACGTGAGGACGAACAAAACAGGAGAAGAGCTTCAGTGCAAAGTGAATCACATATTTTTAGAGGTGGGAAAAAAAAAGAAAAACCATCGGGACAAGAATCCCAGTTGACCAACAATTTGTTCCATCTCAGGATAAAGCATTTAAAACAAAACGGAAACCCCAGAATTCCTTGAACAAAACACTATAAATGCCCAAACTTCAGCATTCCTGCTGTGAATTGTGTATTTAAAACCAGATTTTCATCTGGATTTTTGTTTAAATATTATTTTTTATTTTCATTTTTATTTTCATAATACTAATTTACAACAATCCTTGCATGTGGTACCAGAAGACGTAAAATCAGGATAATGTTTGAGAAGCAGAGATGCTTCAGAGACTCAGAAAAGCAGTAATAACTTATTGGAAAGTCATTTAGGTGACAGCTCTGATAACAGAAAATGTTACACCCCACCAGAGAGGACACGTCCTGTTCCATGTTATCAGGAAAACAGAGTCATCCAGTGGTTCAGTTGAAGACCTGCAGCTCTGCTGAAACACTCACATGTTGCTTCATTTCATTCTTCAGGAGTTTGTCTTATCGAACGCACCGTGAAGATATATTGATCAGTTTGTTTGTACCAAGCACAAATAGTTGGTAATGGAAATAGTATCAAATGTAACTAAATCAGTGCAATAAATGTCAGAAAAGAACAGAAAAGAAAAGAAAAGTTCTAGTGCTGAATGCAAAAGGCTCAGAGCAGCAGGTCTGGGCTCAGGAGTCACAAACTGCACTGATGTATCGTACATCATACTAATGCAATGAGATACATATCAGCTGAAATGGCCACAGAAACACAGGTTTTGTAATAAATTGTAAATTTGTTAGAAAACCTGGGGTCAGGTAGTATTATTCCTTAAAGATCCATAATACGATGACTAAGGGGACCGATCAAAGGATGTGAACCAAAATGTATATCACATGTATGCCAAATAAAAAAGATGTTTGTGTACATTTTAAATTGTAAAATTTCCGAATGTAATTCAGTGAACGTGTGGCCAGAAGTCTCCGGTAGGTCTGTAGCTTTAATTAGCTGCACCACACGTCTGCTGCATGGAGGCCACAGGGTCACAAACATCACACAGCAGGCAGCACAGGAGGAGGAAGTACTCAGATCCTTTACTTAAGTAAAAGTACTAGTACCACATTGTAACAATACTCTACTCCTGCAAGTAAAAGTCCTGCATTGAAATTGTTGTTTGAGTAAAAAGTATAATCAGGAAAATGTACTTAAAAGTATCAAAAAGGATAAAAATGTCCCCTGTGACTGTTCTACTATCATTTATCATATCAATTGATTATTATCACTCATGTATACACGTAAAAGCAGGATTTTACTGCTGTAGTTGGTTGGGCTGGAGCTCATTTTAAACTATTAACTACTTTCATTATGGATTAATATTATTCTCCATTAATGAACTGATTGTTTGATTTGTAAAAATAGTAAAAACAGTGAGAAGTGCCGTCACAATTACAACAAGCAACAAATCTTCACATTCGTGAAGCTGGAACAATGATACCATTTACATTAAAAATAACTTAAACCATCAAAATAAACTAAAATAAACTAACTTATTAATCAACTAATCGTTTCAGCTGTCGGCTATTTGTACAAATAGTTAGATAGTTTAATATAACAAACCATCATACTTTATAAACTCGTATTTTGTATTACAACTAAAGCTGCCAGACATGAAAAGAAAAGAATCATGTAAAGTACAAGTACCTCAAATTGTACTTATACAGTACATGAGTAAAGGTAGCTACATAGTTTTACATTCTACCACTGCAGTTACAGCAATGTTTGTTAATGTGCACTGTTGAGAGTATTGCTAGAATAATCAAACTAAAATAAAACCACAGGTGCACTCACTCCCAGTAAGGGCCCCCGGCCCAACACCGTCTCCCCCGGCGGCAGGTGGATGGGATCCCCGCCGCCGCCACCGTCCACTTGGACGAGGTCGAAGCCAGACATGTGCTCAGCGGGCGGGACTGGAGGGAGCTTCACCCCGGGTCCACTGGAGGTATTAGTATAAAAACACAATACATTACAAGTGTTTACCATGAAGTCCAATGGCTCCTGAAAGCTATGAGGATAATTAAATCAGGATTTAAAGAGCTCTTTTAACTTGTGTTTCATTCAGTAGCTCCGTCTGAGACAAAAGTAGTGCGTTATGGACACAACGGGCCGCGCAGTAATACACATGTTTACTTCTGCCTACCTGTAGTGGAGGTACACTGGATATGTTTGGTCTCTCGGGGTTGAAAAACAAAAACGAAAGCATAGAAAGCGTTTACAACTTTTGCTGTCATGCAGCTACAAGGCATGGATGTTATTCAAAACTTCCGGGATGCTGGGGAACCTGCGCAGTAGACGTCTGGCGCAGCTAATTAGAGCTTAGCCTAGTAGATTTCTGGACACCGAATCCCATCCAGATTTTGTTCAATTTAAAATGTTCTTGTGTATTTGCGAATAACGTAAGCTTATAGAAATTACTCCCAAGACGGTTTATGAATGAATAGATATCACTCTTTAATTCGGCTTGCATATAACGTACATTTCACGACTTTAATTATCCAAATTTAAACGTTTTGACTTGGTGTATTTCATAGGGGAAATACATTCAAACATAATAAAGTACACTGAATTTACGGTTTATTTAATTAGATCTGGCATAGTCTCAGTAGAGAACGAAAACAATCATTATACATATATGCAGCGTGAAATGTGAACCAAAATAAGTTGAAATTTTGATAAACTTAAGTCACGAAAATATATCACATGTATGACGAAGGAAAGACCCATTCATAACCGTCGACAGATTTATTTTACAACCATTAATAATAACCATTGATTTCAATTTGTAATTTGGCGAATGTGCGATTCGTCGGAGTATGACCCTTTCTACGCATGCGCAGTTTTTTAAAACCACACAGTGACGTATTTCTGTGTGTAAACAACCGTTGAGACATTTAAACAGTCAGCTGTCAGAAAGACACGGAGCGACCACACTGCCTGTAAGAAACATTTATTTAAACGACACATTATCGTTCTGTGCTTAAATATATGACAGCAGACATTTTGCATCAGCGGTGTCCCGGAAACATAAGGTATTTAGCTTTTAATAAACTGACTCAGGACGGAGGTTCTTTAGTCGCTGTTAGCTTTTGTTAGCTGGGGCGGAGATGAGACTCGTGCAGCTGAGCGTTTTGGTTCATACACAATCGCAACAGGGAACAAAACATGTTAGTATGTTCTACATTTTAATCAAAAGGGACACATTTCAAAATGATTTATTTGTATAAGTGATGTTGATAGTGTCGTGTAATGTATGTGTTTACATACAGGGCTGGTGCTGGAGAAATAAATGGGTTCAATCCCTGTCACAACCAATGTTGACACATAAATCATTGATATCTGAAAATATTTATTTATGACACTAGTTATAATACATTTTACCATTGCAGTTTAGTAATGGGTGATGAATAATTGTCATGTGTGCCTGTTCTGGTGGGACTATATTACTGTATAGTGAGGGTCAATGTCTGTGTATTTTTAACTGAGGAAAAGGCTTTTAACTATTAATATGCCTGTGTAACCGAGCAAAAGGACAGAATATACCTGTGAATTAATATTTGCAACTGAGGAGAGATCAGTGAGTTTGCTACTGTGGCAACATAATTTTTTTTAGAAGAAAATATAAAATGCACAAAATCAAATAAAAAAGATTTCCATATTCGTGGAAATGTGAGCTTGGCTGCTCAGCAAAATACTAAATGTTTTACAATATTCTCCAAAACAAATTGTCCTCCTTTGTTACATCTTCAAAGCGCCCCTCAGATACAGTTAATCCTGAACACCTGAGATGAAGCTTCAAATGTAATCCGTGACATCAGAATCTGTGACGTTGAATCTCTCTGTTTTTCCCCAGGCCGTCTCAAACTGTTGGACTCTTGAGCTACTATGCAGCATGACTTCACGAGGACCTCGCCCGTGTTCCTCGTCTCTAAAAGAAGAGCCTCCCTGAGACCCACCGGGGACACCCCCGCCCCCGAAAACTTTGCTGAGACGCTGCCGACAGAAATGAGCGTGAAGATCTTTGGCGAGCTGGACGCCGGGAGTCTGTGCAGCGCCTCACGGACCTGCAAATTGTGGCACCACATCATCGAGGACAGCGACCAGGTGTGGAGGCAGCAGTGTCTGCTGGTCGGAGCCGTCTGTCAGAGGGAGGTCAACAGCGACAGGAGAGACGGTCTGTCCTGGAAGGTGGGTCCACTTTGGGGAGCTCAGACCAGGCTTGGACTAACCTGAGAAGCTGCATTGTTATAGATGGTTCGAAGTTATCAGTGGTTAGAAGTTATCAGTGGTTACAACCACATTTCTAATGCCTGAGACTGGCCCGTCTCCTCTCTGCAGGTCACACTGGTGAAGAACTACACTCGCAGCTGTTTGAAGAAGGACTGGCTGAGAGGTCGCTACAGCCACGTGAGATCAGCGGAGGAGCTCATTGGCAGGAAGATGGCGCCGCTGGACGCTGAGACCTGGGGAGAGATCCTGCAGGCCGAGCTGGACCGATGAGCGATGGCCCATTTAGACTTTTTATTCAAAGCACCTCTGGCACTTCTTTTACTCTAATATATTTTATATTTACGAATATACACAAACAATTGTACATAGTTGTTTTTTTTAAATACTTTTTTAAAGAAAAAAAAGCATCATGAAGTTTAATTTCTTTGATGTAAAAATGGCTGAGATGCAATAAATCGTTGTGAAGTGTGTAATGCAGTTTTTGTTGTCAGAGAGAAGTTAATTCAACTCTTATTTGCATTTAGTGGAGGGGGAGTACTGTGCATTTAATTTTTCTTAATTGTATCGCCTGGTGTTCAATCGCCCTAAGTTCTCCCACACAACTTCCCTTCTCCGTTCTCTGGCTCCCTGTAAGAGCTCGCATCCAGTTTAAGACTCTGGTGCTAGCCTACAGGGCAGTGAAAGAAACAGCTCCTTCCTATCTCCAGGCCATGGTCAAGCCCTACACCCCCGCCCGACCACTTCGCTCTGCTGCCTCGGGGCGATTGGTTGCCCCGTCGCTCAGAGGTCCCTGCGGGCGATCGACCCGGTCACAGCTGTTTTCTGTCCTGGCCCCACAGAGGTGGAATGAACTCCCCACTGACGTCAGGACAGCAGAGTCGCTGCCCATCTTTCATCAGGCTGAAAACTCACCTCTTCAAGAAGTGCTACCCTGAGCCTTCCACTTAGCACTTACTTAGCATTTATTGTATTCATACTAGTTTGTTGCACTTATTGCATTCGTTTGTTTCTGCACTGGACATTTGCTCTGGTTTATGCTCTTAGATGCTTGTTTAAAAAAGGAGATGCACTTATGACTTCTGGTGACTAGTAGTTCTCTTGCATACCTTTGTTGAATACACTTATTGTAAGTCGCTTTGGATAAAAGTGTCTGCTAAATGACTGTAATGTAATGTAATGTATTGACCCAGGCAACTTAAGGATCACAACCTGTGTCTTTACACTGGAGGACACACCACAACAAAGCTACAGCTGTTCAACAAAAACATAATGATAAAACAGTATTTTAAATACTAATCCTCATATCTTTCAGATTGATAAAGAAAACGGATAACATTTAGGAAGGAAGGACTAAAGGAGAAAGGAATGAGGGGAAAATAGATGATATTGACATGTTTTTAATCATGATTTGAATTTAAATATAAATGTGGTGAGTCATCATTGCCATCTCATTGTCATTCAAATATTAAATACTGGAACAAGAATAATCAATAGCTAAGTGACAGAATGTTAATTGGCTTTAATTAATTGTTTTTTCAGCTTCTCAAATTTGAATATATGTCGCTGTTATTTGTCAAAATAAACTGTATAATTAATGTCTTTCATATTTGAATCTGAACTATATCATATCTGAAATCGACATTTGGAAAATTTAAATGGCCATTTTTTTCCCACTCTCATATGACTTTGGCCCCCCCACACTTTTATTTTGAAAGACGTAACCGGAAGCCCCGCACTGCCCAGCTTGACTCTGGTTCCTCCCTCAGCATCACCGCATCATCCGCCGCCTTTCTCCCTCAACACGGGACCTACACATTGACCCCGTATTAACGTTAAAAGCCGGGATAATAATGGACGACGTCCCTCCGATCGTCAACATCTCCATCTCACTGCGGATCCAGCCCAACGAAGGACCCGTGTTCTTCAAGGTGGACGGAACCCGGTTCGGCCAGACCAGGACCATCAAACTGCTCACGGGCTCCAAATACAAGATCGAGGTGGTGTTGAAGCCTGGAAACGTCGAGGCCATGTGAGAAGAAATCCAATTCAAACCAATATTATTATTATTATTCTCTTCATTATAGGGTCGAATATCTGCAGCAGGAGGCACGCGGGGCACTCTTCTATTTAAATATAATAAGAAATTAATAGTCACACCTCCAGGATAATAACCATTTACATAATTACAATTAATAACGTTTATTAATATAAAATAACGCAGTAATAGCCGCGCATGTTTGTGGCTCCGTGGCCTTCCTCCCGCAGAGCCTGCAGCATCCGATATCCGCCTGAATAAATCATCATGGGGACCGTGTGTGTGTGTGTGTGTGTGTGTGTGTGTGTGTGTGTGTGTGTGTGTGTGTGTGTGTGTGTGTGTGTGTGTGTGTGTGTGTTTGTGTGTGTGTGTGTGTGTGTGTGATGTTTTTTTTTTTTTTTCTCATCGCTCGTGGCGACAGGAAGCGTCGTCTCTTTGCTGATGTACAAACAGCTCGTGCCGTCTCTGCTGTTGTTGGATTAGATGAATCACACGCAGCCTCAATGACAACGGGAGGGATCCACATCTGTGAAGAGGAAGGTGAAGCGTTAATAAGTCAAATAACAAAGATAACGCTGCA
The DNA here is from genome assembly GCA_032191485.1 of Leptoclinus maculatus. Taxonomy (NCBI): domain Eukaryota; kingdom Metazoa; phylum Chordata; class Actinopteri; order Perciformes; family Stichaeidae; genus Leptoclinus; species Leptoclinus maculatus. Next base: position 24,290,793 of record JAVDOI010000009.1, read on the forward strand.
AATGTCCAATAGAGTGGAATAACAGTATAAAACAGATACATCAAGGAGTATTTGCAACTTCTTTAATGGTCGTTTTAAGATGTTATTTAACTCAAAACAGCCAGGTTATGCCACCCTGTAAACATTATATAGTAATTTTCTTACAGTATCTAACGAGCTCACATGTTGTAAAATAAAATAATAGTTTGTAACTGAATAGGTTGAATGTTGCAAATGTAAAATAGCACCAAATGTGTTCAAATAAAGCGTGTTTAAGAGTGGTGGTCCTGAAAAAGTTAAAATCCTCTAAATGCGGTTTGGTCTATCTGAGGCTGGATAGACCTGGTCCTGAGCCCCAGGACAAGGATTTGTCCTCAATATGAACTAAAATAATAACGGAGCCCCTCTACAAAACAGATCTCAGATGATATTGTACTTTATTTATGGTGCAAATTACCTAATTTGCAAATAGTCAGATGACTGTGGATCTGCAGCCCCTGGGACCCACTGGGAGGTCTGGGACGATGGGGCGGTGCCATGCTTGCAATGTGGTTAAAAATGACCCAGAGCCGAAAGTGAAACCTTCACAATGTTTGTTTTGTTCAAACCTCAGCATTATTGCTAATACGCTACAATAATGCAATTATTAAACGTATGATGTTCAATCCAGGCCACAGAAGATCAAGGAGAAGAATATCAGCAGGTGTCCTCTCACTTAAAGGAACAGTGTGTAGCATTTAGGGGGGTCTATTCGCAGAAATGGAATATAATATGATATCTTACGAGGAAGTTACCGCTCATTTCTTCTGCGTTTTTCCCATGACAGTCCAGCAACACGTGTGTCCATTTCTGCTCGTTGTGTTTCTACAGTAGCCCAGATAGGACAAACCAAACACTGGCTCTATATTGGGACATTCAAGTTTTCCCATTTTCGCTTCAGCCACCGTAGTTTTCTACACGCTTGGCACACGGGAGAAGTTTCAGTTGGTTACAATCAGGCGGCAACCTCCAGTTCTGCCGAGTGAAGCCAATGCTAAAGTGTCTTAAAACTCACATTCTCTCTACTGACCAGCAGGGGGCGACTCCTCCGGTGGCAAAAAGAAGTCAGATTGTATAGAAGTCTATGAGAAAATGACTCTACTTCTCTCTTGATTTATTACCTCAGTAAACATTGTAAACATGAGTTTATGGTCTCAATCTCTAGTTTCAACTCTTCCTCAATACAGCATGATGTTCATTTAGTAAATTATGGTCCATTTAGAGTCAAATAGACCATAAAGCATGATATGCTTTAGGGCGGAGCTTACTGTGATTGACAGGTTGCTGCCGCTACCAGAGACAGAGATGTCTCTACGTCACTCCTCCGCACTCCAAATATGGTAACTTCTGTTCACTGGTTTCGAAAAAACAACAACATGGCGACGGACGAATTCCAAGATGGCGACGGCGAAAACGCCAGACTCGAGGCTTCAAAACGGCCGTCCACAACAACGGGTGACGTCACGATGACTACGTCCACTTCTTATATAACGTCTGTGGTTGCAATCTGCAACCTCACCTCAGATCCAACACACTGCGCCTTTAAACGCCCCTCGATACAGTTTCAAACTACTTCCTCCTTATTCTCTTCCTCACAGCAACATGAACATCGGAGGCATCGTCTTCCCTCTGGTGCAGCAGTCCAGGGACGAGGAGTCGGTGGTTTATCACGCGCAGTACGACACCGAGGGCGTCCCGCACACCAAGAGCGGCGACCGGCAACCCGTCCAAGTCAGTATGGAGGTAAGACAACTGAGTCACAGAGACCTTTTCATCAGATATCAGAGGAGGCGTTTGCTCAGAGAAGTGCAGAAATCTTTTTTTTATCCATCAAATCAAAGAGCAGAATTGAAGATTTTTTTGTCTCTTCCTGTCCAGTTTAACAAAGCAGGGGCGTTTGAGACGGTCTGGCAGGCGAAATACTACAATTACTACAAGAGGGAGCACTGCCAGTTCGGCAACAAATTCAGCAGCATCGAGTACGAATGCAAGCCCAACGAGACGCGGACCCTCATGTGGATCAACAAGGAGGCGTTCAACTGAGCCGGCTCGTCCCTCCACTGTCCACACACACCAGGACTTTGAACATCAGCATCCCAATAAAAAGACGGCCTTATCTTAAAGGCGTGCGTGAAGTAAGCAAAGGGGTCAGGTATTTGTGTTGTTTTATCAGAAAGAGGAGAGAACAGCTGTTTGCTATGCTGGTCTTTAAAGTTTTTTTTTGGTTTTATTGCTGCTCTCAGCACTGGTGCTTTTTTTTTTTGGGCAGCTTCACATGCCAGCACAACAAAATAGTTTAGATAATATTCCGAAATCCTACACAATGACTTACGTTAACTGCACACAGCGCGCTCATGTTTGCCAGCCAGGCCCGATTTAAAAATGTTTTGTATCAAAGGGAACTAAAGGGACGGAACGTGGGAAAAGATCTGAGGCTTAAAAGTGCGGTTCTGTCTAAAGGGAGCGATCATGTATCCGATTTTTAAGTTTCAACCCCCGTCACTCACCGTGTGGGTTGGACTTCAAACATCAAGAGACGCTCCACATGAGGAGTGTTCAGGGTTAAAGGAACAATCGGACATTTTATTGAGATACACTGTCACATGAGAAGATTTATATATAAGATTTATATACATTTCATGTCAGTGTTTCCATGTGTCCTAGATGTATTTAGCCTCATAACTCGTTACATTTTGACTTCCCAGTTCAAATAAAATGCCGCATTCGTCCTATTTATCTCCCACAACCTACTTCCACTACTAGTACGAGGCTATTTCTTTTACTAGCATGCTACTTCTTAATCAGCACATTTATCTTTGTTGGGTGTAAATAGCCAAATAGCTGCCGCATGACCATTCTCACCCGGGGTGCAAATAAACACGTTAAACGTTTGCAATCAACGTTTAAAGCCATGTGACGTGACTCGACGTACATTTAAAAAGAGGAGTGGACATTTTGACTTTCCCCCTTTAGTTAGGGTTTGTCAAAAGAGAATAAAATATATACTTTCCAACTAATGCAAAGCTGTCAGGTTTTGCTTGCTAACACGCTAGTTAGCATCTTGTAGTCGGCAGGCTTTAGATGACAGTTAGGACGGCGCTTCGCTATGAGGTCGGGACTTTTGAGGTGCTTTGTTCAGTCACTGCTGTCAGCGGTTTGTTATTTCTGCACCTGTTCAATAAACATGATGCAGCATGTCAGGTTTTTTTGGAAGGTGCAGTCTTCCCGCTTCCAGTCTTTGCGCTAAGCTAGGCTAAACACAGGACTTATCTTTATGGCTGCACATAAATTCACATCGATCTTCTAGCTTCTTACTCTGGAGGAGAGAATAAACAAGTGTCATCCCCAAAAATGTTCCAAATGTTCCTTTAAAGTAGAGTTAAAAAAAGAAGCCTTCAAATTGTGAGCAATACCCCCCCCCCCCCCCCTTATGGTTAAATGTATCGCAGCACACGTTGTGACCAGCTAGCATGGTGTCAGCTGAAGACCAGGATGGAAGACATCTTTGGGTGGAAGAAGTATTTCATGTCATTTATAAAACTGCGTGGATGTGTCAGTGAGAGAGAAGAGACGACGTGTGAAAGTGTGTATTGCCATAGGTTTATGTATTGTGTTATTTACTGGAGAAATCCACCTAATACACATAAACACTGTTTAAAACAAACAGGTAGCAGAAAAAGCAATGTTTCTTGTCCCTCTTGAAGACAACTGTCCAACTACAGATGCTGTGTTTTCATGTTCAGGTAGGACCCAAAACAAATTAGCAAACGTTCTGGTTCTGATATCAGTCCACCAGAAATCATTCTAAAAAAAACAAAAAACATATCTGTTGGAATAAACCAAACCTCAATGAGACAATAAGAGATCTAGCAGTGCGAGTAGATGATGTTGGACTCTTCCTTTAAAGGATAATGCTGGTGTTACTATAAATTTCAACAAATCCCATGAAAATACCAAAACCAACAAGGTCTGTCTCACATCTGTGCCGCCACAACTCGTACTTATTTCCTCTGTTTTCTCTTGAAGTGCATGGCTGGATTCATTTTGCCAAATATGATGTGTTTGTTTGTTTTTTGTTAAGATATCTCAATGCATAAACTTGCTGTTTTGTTATGTGTTGAACTAAGGAGTATAAAGTGTATTTGTCAATAAAACAGAATACTGAACCAATAGTATTGTATCGTCACAGTTGAAGTTATTATAAGTGGTGGAGGAAGTATTCAAATCCTTAAGTAAAGGTACTAATACCACACAGTAAAAATACTCAGTTACAAGTAAAAACCCTGCATTGAAAATGTTTCTAGTAAAAGTATAATCATTAAAATGTACTACTAAATATTCTATCATTAGATTGTTATCACTCATGCATTAATGTAAAATTAGGATGTCACTGTTTGAGGAGGAGTTCATTTTGAATAATTAACGTTTTGGCTTAATCTTGTTTTCTTCATTAATCGATCGATTGTTTGGTTTGTAAAAATAGTGAAAACAGTGATAAATGCCGACACAATAACCTATATTTTACTAACTTCATTTAAAACAAGACATATTTTAAAAACTTCATATTTTTGGGTTTCAAAAATCTCTCTCTCTATCCACTTTCTCTCTCTCCCCCCTCTCTCTCCACTCTCTCTCTCTCTGTCTCTCTCTCTCTCCCCCCCTCGTCTCTGTCTCCACTCTCTCTCTCTCTCTCTCTTTCCACTCTCTCCCCCCTCTCTGTTTCTCTCTCTCTCTCCTGTCTCTCTCTCTCTCTCCCCTCTCTCCACTCTCTCTCTCTCTCTCTCCCCTCTCTGTTTCTCTCTCCACTCTCTCTCTCTCTCTCTCCACTCTCTCTCTCTCTCTCTCCCCCCCTCTCTCTCTGTCTCTCTCTCTCCCCCCCCTTTCTCTCTGTCTCTCTCTCTCCACTCTCTCTCTCCCCCCTCTCTCTCTACTCTCTCTCTCTCCCCCCCCCCCTCTGTTTCTCCCCCTCTCTCTCCACTCTCTCTCCCCCCCTCTGTTTCTCCCCCCTCTCTCTCTCTCCACTCTCTCTCTCTCCCCCCTCTGTTTCTCCCCCCCTCTCTCTCTCTCCACTCTCTCTCTCTCCCCCCCCTCTGTTTCTCCCCCCCTCTCTCTCTCTCTCCACTCTCTCTCTCCCCCCCTCTGTTTCTCTCTCTCTCCCTCTCTCCACTCTCTCTCTCTCTCTCTCTTTACACTCTCTCCCTCCTCTCTGTTTCTCTCCCTCTCCTCTTTCTCCTGTCTCTCTCTCTCTCTCCCTCTCTCCACTCTCTCTCTCTTTCCACTCTCTCCCCCTCTCTGTTTCTCTCTCTCTCCTGTCTGTCTCTCCACTCTCTCTCTCTCTCTCTCTCTCTTTACACTCTCTCCCCCCTCTCTGTTTCTCTCTCTCTCTCTTTACACTCTCTCCCCCCTCTCTGTTTCTCTCTCTCTCCTCTTTCTCCTGTCTCTCTCTCGCTCTCTCTCTCTCCTGTCTGTCTCTCCACTCTCTCTCTCTTTCCACTCTCCCCCCCTCTCTGTTTCTCTCTCTCTCCTGTCTGTCTCTCCACTCTCTCTCTCTCTCTCTCTCTCTCTCTCTCTCTCTCTCTCTCTCCTCTTTCTCCTGTCTCTCTCTCTCTCTCTCTCCTGTCTGTCTCTCCACTCTCTCTCTCTTTCCACTCTCTCCCCCCTCTCTGTTCTCTCTCTCTCTCTCTCTCTCTCTCTCTCTCTCTCTCTCCTCTCTCTCTCTCTCTCTCTCTCTCTCTCTCTCTCTCTCTCTCTCTCTCTCTCTCTCTCTCTCTCTCTCTCTCTCTCTCTCTCTCTCTCTCTCTCTCTCTGTCTCCCCCCTCTCTCTATTTAGGGCCCGAGCACAGGGCCGCGATTGAAACTGGCGGACCCTAAGCTCCGCCTACCGAATTTTACCGCCATTTTGAATTTTGTAAAAACAAAGAAAAATTCACTTCTCCTAGACCCTGGGTCTGATTGGTACCAAATTTGCTGTGAATCATTATTGGATATATATCATCAAACGTTATGAAAAGTTTGTTGATATCTTATTGCATTAAGAATATATGGACCAATGAATTTCATAGGTGCTTCTACAGCAATATATATAACTTCAAAACCATGTGGAATTATATTTCCCACAATTTAAGCTTCTGCATTTTCCAAATGCACTAGTATTATTCAAACATATTGTTCGGTTCGTAAGCCTCGTGCCGAAAGGTTTAATATGAATACGTGATGTTACATCCCTAGAAACAAATAACCATAGCTTGCGCATCATAATGAGATTATTAGCTATTATTATATAGGCTCAAGTGTAGTAGGACAGCTCAGAAGGCCCAGGTATCAAATGCACGGCCTGCCACTGTATTGCACACACCAAGTGTGCAACATCTGATTCAATAAAATATAACTTTTATACAACATATAGAATCAGTTATCGGATATTGCACACACCAGGGTATACTACGGACATCCGTAGTATATCCGGCTTTCGGTGGGACTGGGGCATAAGTAAAAACAACTGTGTCTTCTGGGACCTCAGCTAGCAGAGGCTTCTGGAAAGTAAATACTCAATTCCTAAAATATACAGATTTATTAAAGGAGCTAAAACAGGAAATACAAAAAATAACACAATTAAAAGTTCTAACCAAATCTAATATTAAATTATGGGAAATATTAAAATATAAAGTTAAAGATTTCTTCAAATTCAAATGCAGGGAATTAAATGAAGCAAAAAATATATATTATGATGAATTAATGAAGCAATACATTAGTCTGAAACAGAAGAAACAAAAAACTACAGTAGATGAGGAAACTATGATAAGTATTAAGAAACAAATAAACTTCAATCATGAGTTATTATATAATGTTTATAAACAGTCAGACTTGGATAGCAGAGGGAATCTAATTCACGCTCTGAAATCAAGTCAAAAACAAATTCAAGATTAATTTATTAAATGTATAAAAAAAACATGAAGGCGATACTTTTTACTGTGAAAAGGAAAAAAGGGAAGTAATCAGAAATCTGTGTGTCAATGCATATAAGAGAATAGACATAGATGTAGGCTGTGTGAATATTCTGTTGGAAACAATGCCTTCATACAGCGACTTAAACTTCACTCATCTTAGTGGAAAGATAAGAAGAGAGGAAGTGATGGAGGCCATCCAACAACTTAACGTCAGTAAAAGTCCTGGTCCTGACGGTCTGCCCACTGAGTTTTATCAGTTATATAATGAAGATGTTTTAAACCTCCTCACTGCTGTGTACAATGAAGGTATGAACAGCGGCTGTATGGGAGACTCCTTTTATCAAGGTGTTTTATGTCTATTGTTTAAGAAAGGTGATGATGCTCATCTAACTACAGACATCTAACTATTATGAATACAGACTATAAGATTCTTGCTAAAATAATTATGAATAGATTAAACGATATATTAGACAAAATTATAGATAAAGAACAAACATGTGTAATTAAAGGCCGACTAAGAGAACTTTTACATGAACCTGATAAAAAAGGCTTCTATGTTGTTGGGCTTGATCAGAAGAAGGCCTTTGATTACATCTCCAGAGATTACCTCTGGGCTGTGATGAAGTCATACGGCTTCCCCGATGCCTTTATTCACATAGTGAAATGTCTGTATGTTAAATCAAATATCTGTGTAAATGTAAATGGAGTAGTGTGGAGTTAAGTGTAGGTCATATGCCCAAAGTTACAGCCATCGCATACGCTAATCCTCACGGAGCTCTCAGATATGGTGAAGATGGAGAAGAAACCAAAGAGGTCACGTGTTTAACACAAAAACAACAAAAAGTATGATTTGGGAAATCGCAAGAGGTTAAAAACATGGCTACTTTATTAATCATTGTCTGTGTTTAAAGCAATCAGCTAAAGATTAGCCCTGGCTCTGAGTGTGTTTGTGTTTTAAAACCATAGAGGATGTGTTAGCACACAGCGGCCATCTGAATAAAAACCATAAAACAGAATAAAAGTCTTGACCTTTTTTCTGTTTCCTGTTGGATGTCGTGACCAACAACGTTTGGTGATTTTCTGATAATTTCATTGCAAATTTCATGGAAGAAAATCTGTAATTTGGCACCAATGACAAGGAAAATAAAGACTCAGTTTGGAGACATTTATTTGAGTTTGGTTAGTTGTATTGAGTTTATAATAATAATAAATAGTAATAATAATTATAGTAACAATAAATGATTATTATTTAGCATTGTAAACTTTATTTTCCATATATAATTAAATGTAAATTAAGACGAACTTCACCAGCAATGAAATGGATTCAATTAATTGGAAGTTTGCCAATCAAACACTCAATTTCCCCGATAGTTAGTATCAAATTACAAAGTGCTTTCCATGAATCATCCTACAGTTAACTTCTAGGAAATTACACAAAACCATGGGACCTGTAAGTTTCTGTGACCAACCAAGAAAAAAACTAAATCACAAACCCACTGAGATAGAATCACTGGTTACTGTTATACAGATTTAAAAAATGTCAAAATCAGACGCACAATAAAGGTTTCTGCTTTCTACTTTAAGACTCTTTCAAGAAACAATCCAGTATTTCCCTTAGTTTGAATATTTATTGATTAGACATTACATGAAATGTGCATTTTAAATGCAGATATTCGCTCATGTGCAGTGTCTTCTGTTTCTTTGTTTCCTCAGACACAGACCTGTGTACGTCGTTGTTGCTTTTAACATAACATTTACATTTTTTTTAAAGACAACAAAACACAATGAATACTGCTGTAGTTCTTAACATTACAATTATGTAATTAATATTTTACAACAAACTTAAGATAACAATTTCTATCATGTGTGGACTCTCATGTGTCTCTTAAGAGCTGACTGCTGGTTAAATCTTTTACCACAAACGTCACATCCAAACGGCTTCTCACCTGTGTGGACTCTCATGTGTACATTAAGATGTGACTGCCGGTTAAATCTTTTCTCACAAATGTCACATCCAAATGGCTTCTCACCTGTGTGGACTCTCATGTGTACATTAAGATGTGACTGCCGGTTAAATCTTTTCTCACAAATGTCACATCCAAATGGCTTCTCACCTGTGTGGACTCTCATGTGTACATTAAGATCTGACTGCCGGTTAAATCTTTTCTCACAAATGTCACATCCAAATGGCTTCTCACCTGTGTGGACTCTCATGTGTACATTAACATTTGACTGCCGGTTAAATCTTTTCTCACAAATGTCACATCCAAATGGCTTCTCACCTGTGTGGACTCTCATGTGTCTCTTAAGAGCTGTCTGCTGGTTAAATCTTTTACCACAAACGTCACATCCAAACGGCTTCTCACCTGTGTGGACTCTCATGTGTACATTAAGATCTGACTGCCGGTTAAATCTTTTCTCACAAACGTCACATCCAAATGGCTTCTCACCTGTGTGGACTCTCATGTGTACATTAACATTTGACTGATCGGTAAATCTTTTCTCACAAACGTCACATCCAAATGGCTTCTCACCTGTGTGGACTCTCATGTGTCTCTTAAGATGTGACTGCTGGTTAAATCTTTTCTCACAAACGTCACATCCAAACGGCTTCTCACCTGTGTGGACTCTCATGTGTACATTAAGATCTGACTGCCAGTTAAATCTTTTCTCACAAACGTCACATCCAAACAGCTTCTCACCTGTGTGGACTCTCATGTGTACATTAACATTTGACTGATCGGTAAATCGCTTCTCACCTGTGTGGACTGTCATGTGTACATTAAGAGCTGACTGCTGGTTAAATCTTTTACCACAAACGTCACATCCAAACGGCTTCTCACCTGTGTGGACTCTCATGTGTACATTAAGATGTTCCTGCCGGTTAAATCTTTTCTCACAAACGTCACATCCAAATGGCTTCTCACCTGTGTGGACTCTCATGTGTACATTAACATTTGACTGCCGGTTAAATCTTTTCTCACAAATGTCACATCCAAACGGCTTCTCACCTGTGTGGACTCTCATGTGTCTCTTAAGATGTTCCTGCCGGTTAAATCTTTTCTCACAAACGTCACATCCAAACGGCTTCTCACCTGCGTGGACTCTTGTTTGGCAATCTACCTTTTGCTTCACTCTAAATAATTTCTTACAAACCAGACAGCTGGAGGACCTTTTGCCACAGTTACATATCATCTGTCTCTGAAGTGACCTCTTGTACTTAAAGAGGCTCAGGGATTTTTTGCCATCATTACATCCACCATCACCTAGAGGGGCCTCCTTAGGTTTCAGAGCATGTACAGCAGACTCAGGTGCCCTGGTCTTCTTACAATCACTGTCACTGTCTTCCGTTTCAGTTCCAGGATCTGACAGAGGTGCTTGCCAGTCATCATAGCTGACTTCAGTCTCAGAAGAGTCTGAAGCCGTTTCATCAGATTTTGGTTGTGAATGAATATCTTGATCCAGACTTCTGGCTGGTTCTGATCCTCCACAGTCCTCTCCATCAGTTTCGGTTTTTATTCGCTTAGCTGAGCTGCTGGCTGGAAGCTCTACTTCTCTGTCTGTCCTCGTCCCTTTGTCTTTGATGAAGCTGGGAAGACTGAAGCTTCTCTTCATCATCTTCCCTCTTCACAGGAACAGCAGTGAATGGTGATATCAGCCTGGTGATATCAGCCTCCTCCAGCCCACTGAGATGTTTTCCCTCCAGACCGGTCCAGAGTTCCTCTGGCTCCTCTTTTAGGTGGAGGGGCTCTGGGTCCTCCTGGTCCAGGCTGGGGCTCCACTCAGGGGGGCGATCATCTTTAACCACCAGCAGCTGCTGGACATCTGCAAGGAGCACATTATGGATAACTGTGACTTCACACTGGTCAATACTTAATTAGTGAGATCAGTGATGATCTTCAGCGGTGTTCATTTTAGCTATATTACTACTGTCGTATCTTTTCTGCGACAGTGCTGTTGAAGTGATGATGAAGAATGCTCCGCGGACACTGTTCTTGCTGGTATAATAAAGTTTATTACAAACAAGTAACACATGTCATACAGGTGTCTAGACCACCTGGAGGTCCTGGGTTGAATCCAAAAAGAGCCTGCCGATGAGAGACTCCGCGTCTTCTTATATAGTGTGCAAGTATACATCTCATAAGGGAGGGATTTAAAACGATGTATGGCTCCTTCACCCCCTTTTCTTCCTTGCGGTCCCGGGACTCCATACACATCTGGTTCCCATCCAAGACCCCCAAAGAGGCCCCTCACAGACTGAGAATATACCACATATTCCCCCCTTCGAGACTTGCACAAAGTCTCGAAAAAATACAATAAAAGAAGAGAAATACAGATGTACAATCATAACAGAATTAACAACCCATCCTTTTTAACATTAAAGCAACTGTATGGAGTATAAAAGTGAGAGTGAAAAACCTGTCAGGCAGCTAATCTTTCTTGAAATGTCCATTAAACAATGTAGACAGGAAAATTCTCACACGGTCCCTCTGCCAAGGCGACCATAGGTAGTACTCCATAACACTGAAATGAGGAATTTTAACAATTTATGTATGGAAATGACTTAAACAAATACATATGGAACTCTCAGCAAATCAAAACAAAATAATGTCCAAAGTCAGGCTGGTCGACCCATCGCACCTTTCTATGGACCTTCTCCTGCCTACCCCACTGTCCCTAACCATCGAGAAACAAAAGAAAACATCCGAGGTCCCATTATATTTAGTATCCATCATTTCCCAAGCATTTAATACACAAAGAAGAAAATTCATTTTTAATCATACTAATGTAACATTTAAGAGAGAACATAAGACTGTATAACGCTGCAGTTTTCTCCGCAGCCTCGACTCAGGTGTAGTATTGATGACGTCTTGAATCTGGATGTTGTATCGCCAGTCCACGTTCAGAGTCCTTCAGTCCATTCGTATTTTCATGTTTGAAGTGTCTGAATCCATTCAGCCCCTCGGAGTCTCTGATAATCCACCACCCTCACAGTGGACTTCCCCCAATATGTACTAGAATGAGAGAAAAGAAAACCAGTATCTTTTGCATACAGAACATATACAAATTAAAACATCAAACACAGAATAAGAACACTTCTATACGTAAAAATGTGAAATTTCTATACGCAAAAACGTGAGATTATAAATCATATTGTCCATTAATCATTTTGTTAATTTGTTTCCATTCCATACCCCCCCTTCGAGACTAAACAAAGTCTCGAAAGAGCAAAACAAAAGCAACACTACAAACTACGCAAGCCATAACAAAGGTAAATAACAGGATTATAATCCTATGAGATATTTAAAATGGATATTTCTCCACCAATTCGATCTTTATCGCGTCATCCTCCTCCACGTCCGTGTCAACTTCTTGTAATAACGGCATCATAGTTTGATCGCCGGGCATCACAATTCCAACCCATCTCAGTATCATAGCCTTTGCAAAGGTCAACAACAGCGTGCAAAAACAGAGCATCACACACAACGACAGAACGAGCGCTACCAAAATCTGAACCATCACTGCTCCTAGTGGCCCCAATTTATCCTGCAACCAAGCATTTGCAGACCATCCTGCGCCTTCCGACGGGCCAAACGCATCCCTTATGAGCTTCAATGCCCCTATGACACTAGTCATGTTATCAGAACTATCAGGAATCAACGTATAGCAAGCATCCCCTGTTAAGTTCAAAGTCATACAAAGGCCCCCCTGTTTGGCCAAAATGTAGTCAAGAGCCATGTCATGTTTCAGCAACGTCAGTCTGTGGCTTCTCTGAGTGTTTGACAAATATTCGAAGCCTCTTATGGTTTCGTTCGCAAAGCCCTGCAAGGTGTATGTAATGTTGTCGATGTGATCCGCCAAGAATGTCACCCCATACCATGGGAATATACCTATACCCCACTTCTCTCCTATACTTATTCTCCAATGGTATGATTCCAAATTGTGAAACTGTGCCATCTCACGTTTCTTCCTACTACGTGAAGCGACCTCAGATTGGACCCCATCTGGCCCTACTCCCTTCTGGATAGTAAAAACCTCATATGGAAGTTTCAACAGTGCCATATAACAGCATCCTGTCCACCCATGTGGTAGAAATATGTATGCCTTATCACCACAGACCCACCAAATATCCTTGAAATTCCCTATCGTCACATTCCCCGGCAATATCTGGTTATGTACCCTTAAAATTGTCTTCTTTTTGTGTTTTGGTACCTGAAATGATGCTTCGTACGTATCATTACTATTCCCCTGTTCCTTTTTACCCAAGTCCATCACATATTTATCACAATCTGATAACCCCATAAACGTTCCCGGCCCTTCATAAGTTGTATTTGAACAAAAACAGCTGGTAGCTCCCACTGCTGTCACCTCCATTAGGTCAGGGACCGCTGTTCTGATATCTTCATGCTGATCAAGTAAATTTATATATGCTAATTCCTTCAACCAAGAACAAGTAAATCTAGGCCTAAACAGAAGCACTGACCATGACATCAGTATATCTCTTGCTGACTGCTGGTGATACAACAACCATGATAAAGCATAATTTTGACACATAGTGGTTAGTGGTTCTGGTATAGTCTCTAAAATTGAAGGCCATGAGTTTGGCGATAGGATTTTCACCAGACATGGGCCCTCCGTTTTCACCACTGATCTTACGGAGTGGGTTATTTGCTGGAACCATAAGTTCCTACCTGCCCAAGGGTCTGCAATTTGTAACACTGAAGGATCAAACCCAAATGCCCTCCATTTAGTGTCTCTTTTTTGTACTGTATGGTATTGATCCATCATGTACTCTGGTGCCTGATCAGAGTCAACAAAGTTACTATCTACGTTTAAAATAGTCTCCTGAGCTGTCATAGATGACTCTACATCCTTCTCTTCTATTCTTTGTTCTCTAACTTCAACAATGTCATTACTGCTGTTCATGCTAGGCTCTGTGTTTGACATTAGCTTCCAGATTGCATCAACCACACCCCCAAATGACCAAGGTGTCATATTAGATGTCTGCGTTATGTTTACGAATATCGTAGATGCCACGGATGTTGTCGCTATTGTAGCATTCATTCCCTTTGAAGTCATAGTTAGAGTAGTAGCCTGAGTAGGTGTAGTAACATTCTTAGTTGTTTCTGGCACTAACGTAACAAGCTTTATCTGTATATTAATCCCCTTTGGAGTGGTTACTGTAGTAACTTGTTTCTGAACCCCTTTAATACTCGTAGAAACTTCAATAGGTCCCAAATCTTCTATCAGGAGTGACACTCTACGAGTTATACGACCTGCGATCCAATGATTGTGATATGGAATAAATCTAAACTTCGGTTCTACATAAGTACACGTATATTCTCCTTCGTCTTCTCGAGTAACATTACGCAGGACAAGTGAACAATCATCTTTAACTTTAATCCACCTCCCCGTATTATCAAGCGGCACAATGCCCTCTTCCGGTCTTGTCAACAACAAATCTTCACCACGACTATTTTCCCATTTGGGAGGCAAAGTACCACCACTGTTAAATCTCCCACATTGACAAGGAAGGTAAACTGTTCCTCCTAACTTAGCTCTGATCACAGTACTCAAAGGAGGTGACGTTGTAGATATCACCTGAGGTGCCTTTGTAGTTACCTGTGATGCATTTATACTTTCAATCGCTTTTGCCATTGAAGGAGTAGATTTCTCTTCCATTTTCCCAGCTTTCGTCTGGAGAGTTGTTGTCATTGTTGTCAATTCTCTTGTTTCCCCCACATCTTTGAAGTCTATACTCTTACTCCCCCCTAGTATCACTAACGACACTACGTGAACTCTAAGTCCTAACTCGGACCGCTCACTTCCAATATGTCGAACGTAAAAAGAACACCTGTAGTCACCCTGGTCCTCCTGTTGCAGCCTATATACATAGAGATCACAGTCTTCCGCAACCTTCACTCTCTTTTTGTCATTAATTAATGTATATTTTTTTTATTGGTAATGTCCCTGACAGATCTAGAATCTTGCCATGGCCATCCTCCCACTGAACTCTGAGTTCCCCTTTACCACTATTTTCTTCTGTACACTGACATGGAAGCCGAATTGACACCCCCAAGGTTGCTTCAATCCTGGTTCTGGTAACGGACTGGTTTGACTCTACTCCTAACTGGTCTCGGGCTCCTTGGTCTAACTGGATCCCTGGGTTGTCCTGCAGCGGAGTCACCGCCCTTTGATATCTCTGGCGCTTTGCAGGCAACTGAAATAGGTCCTGCTGGTTCTGGGACATGTTGAAAGACAATGTCTCCAAATCTTCTTTCCTGTCCATCAACTGCCAAGTCATTTCTGGCATCATCAGGAATATGTACAGAAACATCAACATTGTCCACAGCATGGACGATCTCTCCTTCTGAATTCTGACTCTGGGGATTTTCATGCATCTCCCTCTCTGATGTGTTTTCTTCCACATTGTCTTCGGGCTCTCTTGAGCCTTCAACATCTTGGATCAGTGAACGTGGCGCCTCTTCACTTGGCGCTTTGACACAGTGTGATAAATGATACCACGTGGGAGACCCTTTAATCTGGACTGCTGTTCCAGTACTGCGAACTACTTCAAATGGTCCCTCACGGCGTTCGTTATACCACTTCCGTCTAAACACCTTCACGAACACCTTGTCTCCAGGTTGCACTGTGATCCTTTTTTGCTCATTGAGCTTCTCCAGCACCTCCTCCTTAGCTTGCCTGTCAGACACATATGTGGATATTCTTTTATGTAGATTAACCATGTATGTGACATATGTTTGCATTTCATCTTCTAAAAGGGCCAGACTTGGACCTTTCCCACTTGTCCTCAGACAAGGCGTTGGCATCAGTCTTCCTGTAACCAACTCATGAGGTGTCATATGTAAATCGCGGAGCTCACTAGAGCGACATACCATTAATGCTAATGGAAGTGCAGCTATCCAATTTAACCCCGTGTGTTGGCATATTTTGACAATACGATTTTTCAGAACCCCATTCATTCTTTCGCACATCCCTTGACTTTGAGGATGATAAACTGCACCAAGGCGCTGTTTAATTCCTAGTTTTTGCAAAATCAATTTTACTGTCTTATCCACAAACTCTTTCCCATTGTCTGAGGAGATTCGATCTGGAAGTCCCCACCTGCTTATGACTTCTCTACATAAGAACTTGGCAACAGACTGAGCATCTTTTCGTTTTGTTGGACACGCCTCAGGCCATCGTGAAAATCTGTCCACAACGACCAGCATGTATCTTTTCCCTTCAATTGGTTCTATCATGTCAACATAGTCCACAACTAGTTCACGCATAGGACCCCTTGGAGTTGGGATATAGCCAGGAGGAACCGGCACTCCCCTCCGAACGTTGTTTTTCAAACAGATAATGCACCTGCCTATGACATAATCAATCTGTTCAAGCAAACATGGTGCCCAAAAACCATACTCTTTTGTGATCTTTCTCTTAACTTCCCCCCTTGCAACATGAGCTAAGCCATGTGCCTCCTGAATCATCAGACCCAGCAGGTCTGGAGGTGATAGTATCAACCTCTCATGATTTCTCCAAAGTCCAGTAGAATCTCGGGTGGCACCTCGGTCTAGCCACAACTGTTTGTCCATTTCAGGAGCAGCTTCCTGTATTAAAATCACATCTTTGAGTGTAATTTTGTCTTCCCAGTTCACTTCATGCGTGACGAGAAGTACTTTGCCCAATTTATCTGCTCCTGTGACTGCTTTTGCCGCTTCATCAGCCGCTCTATTCCCTTGTGAAACCCTTGACGCATCTCTCTTATGTGCCGCACATTTAGCTATTGCTATTTCTTTAGGCTTCATCATAGCATGCAACAATTTCATGATCTGAGCGTGATGCTGTATCGGTGAACCATCCGTTTTCTTAAACCCTCGGTTCTTCCACACCGCTCCAAACAAATGGCACACATTATGTGCATATGCAGAGTCGGTATATATCGTCACTCGCTTCCCTTCTGCCAACAAACATGCTTCAGTTAGCCCCACTAGCTCAGCAAGTTGTGCAGATGCAGGCTGTGGTATCCCTTCAGCCTTCTCAACTACAAATCCAGTTCCTTGGGCTTTTACTACTGCATAGCCAGCACTTAATTTATCGCCCACACGATAACATGACCCATCCGTCCAATACTCCAAGTCCACCTCATGCAATGGTAGAGCTTGTAAATCTGATCTAAGTCTAGAGTATTTCTCTGCTTCTTGAACACAATCGTGTGGCTCACCGTCTTCCGGAGTTGGCAAATTTTCTGCCGGATTTACCGTAACACACCTTGCTAGGGTAACATCTTCCTGCTCTAAGAGCCTATGATAGTCTCTGAGCCTAGACATAGTCAAGTTGTTCTTACCATAATTCAAAAGATTTCTGAGACTATGATGTGTGAGAATTGTCACTGGATATCCCATTGTCACAGATGATGCTTTATTGTACATTAGAGAAACTCCCACCATAGCTCTGTAACACAGTGGTAACCCTAGTTCCACTTCTGAATAAGCCGTGGAGTAATACGAAATAGGTTGAGGACTCGTCCCCGTACCCGTTGGTTGACAAAGAACTGCACATGCATGTCTACCCCCAATAGAAGTAGATACATATAACACAAAATTCTTAGAGTAGTCTGGAATTGCTAGCGCCGGAGCCTCTTGCAACCTCTTTTTTGTTGCTTCAAATGCCAAAAGGCCATCGTGTGTCCAGGACAGATTACAGTGTAGCTTAGCATTCCCAGTCTCTTTTTCTTTTAAAATGAAACCCCTAGTATAATCATTGAATACCAGCTGACCCCTTATTCTTCACTCCCCCACTCTCACATTCCATTTCTCTCTAGAGGGTCATTTGAGATTAGTGAGGGGGGGGGTGTTTCAAACTCTACCCTTTTTATACGAAGTTCATTGTGTATTTAACAGCTTATTTATTATATTACGTCCCTTTTAAGAAGAGCTCATGTTTCATTTATTCACTCGTTCAAATCATTAGTCTTCTCTAAAGAAGTTCGTTGTTTCATTTATTCAATACATCATTCCACATATCTATCCTTACAAATTATTACATGTCTTGTTCTCAAATCCTCACCTCTATATGTTTATTCAATCATATTGTGTTTTATCTTCTTCTATTAACTTTAATACGTCTATTCTCTTTTTCTTTTATTTTATGTTCCACACCTGGCACTCATTTCCAGCCAAGTTTACACACACACACACACACACACACACACACATTCCTATGCCCCCACCTTTTTTCCTCTCTCTCCTTGTTCCAAAGTCAATTCACACACACACATTCCTCAGATATCTTCAGTCTCACAGCATGCTTTTTTGGCCGCTTTCCTTATTTTTTCTCATAAAATTTATGCTACCTTTGAGGTGTAAATATTCGATGAGAGGCTGCATCAGACACCGTTCGTCAACAAATGTCAGAGTGGTAACGGTCAATCGAACTGTGATTTCTACACTCTCCAGTTATTACACTGACCATCAGATGATATTCCAGGTTTTAATTCGGCCCATACTAAATATTCTTATCCTATCCGATTTTGCGGCTCACTCATATGAGAATTTCCTTTATTTCCTTATCACTCTTTCTTTACCTTTTTACATTTATTTATTCAAATTACCTGGATCCAGGTTTCCCCAATTTTGTATTTCTAACTTAATTCCGGACTATGTCAAAGCCATCGTTACGCAGTGACTAATATGCATGTGTCTTACCGTTAAGAAGTTAAAGGCCCCTCTTCATTAATCTTGCACGATACTGTTTAGCACACCTTATCGTCCCCATGAAGCTATTCTAAACTATTTATTGTATTTCTCATACATCTTTTCTTCACTTTTTATCTTCCCCTTTTTTATTAAATTTAAGCTCACCGTCTTATGAAGTTTTCAGCTGAAAAACAGCTTGAGGCCACTTCCGATCCTGTTCGTGACGCCAATTGTCGTATCTTTTCTGCGACAGTGCTGTTGAAGTGATGATGAAGAATGCTCCGCGGACACTGTTCTTGCTGGTATAATAAAGTTTATTACAAACAAGTAACACATGTCATACAGGTGTCTAGACCACCTGGAGGTCCTGGGTTGAATCCAAAAAGAGCCTGCCGATGAGAGACTCTGCGTCTTCTTATATAGTGTGCAAGTATACATCTCATAAGGGAGGGATTTAAAACGATGTATGGCTCCTTCACCCCCTTTTCTTCCTTGCGGTCCCGGGACTCCATACACATCTGGTTCCCATCCAAGACCCCCAAAGAGGCCCCTCACAGACTGAGAATATACCACACTACAAAAACATTAGTGGCAGTGGCAGCCATTTTCTAGGAAACTAGTAGAAACATATTTGTGTTAAAGTCTTAATAAATAACAACTATTCCTGAACTTTAGTTTATTGTAACTCACTTAGTCACACATATTTTATTTTGCAAGTTAAAGAGATTTGAACGTTTGCTGAGGATTTCAAGTAAAAACCATAGTCTAGAACAGTTTGGCCTCTATCACACAGCCACTAACTGCTGCTGTTGCTAGGTTACTACACTCCCATTCTCTCATCTGCTAACAAGCTAAGCTAAGCTAAGCTACAGCACTATTACATCCCGCAAATCACCAGTGTGGGGCTGACCCGGAGTTAACTTCATCACACGTTCCTGTGCTCAACAGAGTCAGACTCCATTCCAAACCAAAGCTAAATTAAGCTAACATTAGCCACATGCTAACTGACACAATTCACCAAAAGAGTGACACCAACATTTCACCGAAAGAAAATGGAAAGTACAAAAAAACAGACAACGAATGTTAAAACATTGTCTAAAATGTGACTAAAACGCACAGAACGAATGTAGAGACTGAGAAAAACGTTGAAATTGTACAAACCTGATCTGTTTAATTGAAGTGTAGGGTTGAAAACCGCCTCCAGTAGTTTGTGTTGTCTCTCATTGTTCCTGCTCGTAATCTGCTACCGTTTTGTCAAACAGCCCAAATATGTCGGCCGCGGCCGCTTGTAGTCGCTGTTTCACCAACGACTTCAGCATTTTATAGTTTTCTCATGTAGCTAAACAAAATGACAGAAGCCCTTTCTCTAGAAAATGTCCTTAAAAGTGTCTTGATCAGTAAAAACTGAGTGAAAATCAGTTTGGTCTCTGTCAAACAATAACTGCTGTGTGTATATATATATATATATATATACACACTTTTTTTTGGATATATATTTATAGTTATATTGTATATAGCTGTTTAATGTTTATACCTACATCTGTTCTACTTGTTTGCTGTCCTTTTTTATTCTTATTGTAACCAAGTGGAACTGACGGGGTGAAACTATTGGGTCCGCCGGACCGGTAATGGGGTGCACGGGCTCTGATTAGGTGAAAAGATGCACCTGCTGGCAAATCGCGTCCTTTGTCTTTCTCCCCGCCGTCACGAGTGGGTGTGCTGAATCCATCTACTCTCTCTCCCGCAACAAGTGGAGACGTAGCGTGAGGCCGCATGATAAGTTGCGTCGGTAGCGCAGTGTCTGGGAGGCATCCTGTACGGAGGGGACAGCGTGTGTTTGGGGCATGGCTGGTTCAGGTATATATGGTTTTTCATTATGTATTTCGTGTGCTGGGGAAATTGGGTATATAATTAAGAAATATGTTCATGTTGTATTTGTGTTTTTTAGAGCTTCCTGAGCAGTGCACCCAACGGTAGCTGGGGGGGAATCCAAGTGGGCAAGGCAAGGCAAGTTTATTTGTATAGCACATTTCAACAATAAGGTAATTCAAAGTGCTTCACATAAAACCATTAAAAGCATCAAAATATAAGGCAAAAGAAAAGGAGATTTAAAAACAATTAAGAACATTCATTGAAACATTAAAAACAGTCATTAAAACATTAAAAAGCAGTGTAAGAAATAAAATACAGTAGTAAAATGCAGAAATGCAGGAGATTGATTAATATCCTTGAAAATGGTTCAGTTAAAGGCAGCAGCAAACAGAAAAGTCTTCAATATTGATTTAAAGGAGCTGAGGGTCTCAGCAGACCTGCAGCTTTCTGGGACTTTGTTCCAGATATTTGGGGCAGAAAAACTGAACGCTGCTTCTCCACGTTTAGTTCTGACTCTGGGAACAGAAAGTAGACCGGTCCCAGACGACCTAAGGGGTCGGGATGGTTCATAAGGTAGCAGCAGATCAGAGATGTATTTTGGCCCTAAACCATTCAGTGCTTTATAAACCAACAGCAGGATTCTGTGTTGGACAGGAAGCCAGTGCAAAGACCTCAGAACTGGAGTGATGTGATCCACTTTCTTTGTCTTAGTGAGGACTCGAGCTGCAGTGTTCTCAATCAGCTGCAGCTTTCTGATTGACTTTTTACAGAGACCTGTAAACACACCGTTACAGTAGTCGAGTCTACTGAAGGTAAATGCATGGACAAGTTTTTCCAAATCCTGTTGAGACATAAATCCTCTAATCCTTGATATATTCTTCAGGTGATAGGAGGCTGATTTAGTAATTGTCTTGATATGGCTGTTCAGGTTGAGGTCTGAATCCATAACTACACCTAGATTTCTTGCTTGGTTTGAGGTTTTTAACATCAGTGATTGAAGCTGAGCGCTGACTTTCAATCGTTCGTCCTTGGTACCAAAAACAATTACTTCTGTTTTATCTTTGTTTAATTGAAGAAAGTTCTGGCACATCCAGTTGTTGATTTGTTCAATGCATTTACCCATCCCTTGTATGGGATTATAGTGCCCTGGTGATATAGTTATGTAGATTTGTGTGTCGTCTGCATAATTATGATAACACATTTTGTTGTTTTCCATAATCTGCGCTAGTGGAAGCATGTAGATGTTGAACAGAAGAGGCCCCAGTATTGAACCTTGGGGAACACCACATGTCATTTTAGTCAGCTCTGATGTGTAATTAGCTACAGACACAAAGTATTCTCTGTCCTTCAAGTAGGATTCAAACCAGTTGAGTGCTGTGCCAGAGAGTCCCACCCAGATTTTTAGTCTTTCTAGTAGTATGTCATGGTCGACCATGTCGAATGCAGCACTGAGATCTAGTAATACTAAGACTGAAATTCTGCCATTGTCTGTGTTTAAGTGGATGTCGTTGAAAACCTTAACAAGAGCAGTTTCAGTACTGTGGTCCTGTCGAAAGCCTGACTGGAAGACATCAAAACAGTTATTTACGGCCAAGAAGTTGTTCAACTGTTGAAAAACCGCTTTTTCAATTATTTTACTTAAAAATGGGAGGTTTGATATTGGCCTATAATTCTTCAATGTTGCGGAGTCTAAATTAGCCTTCTTTAGGAGTGGTTTAATAACTGCAGTTTTTAGGGCTTGTGGGAAGACACCTGAGGGAAGGGATGTGTTTACAATTTGTAAAAGATCAGTGGTCATGCAGTTTGAAATATTTTTGAAAAAGCATGTTGGTAGAATATCCAAGCAGCAGGAGGATGACTACAGATGTTGTATAATGTCTTCTAGGCTTCTACGGTCGATTGAATGAAATTGTGTCATCATATTTGAATGGATGTTATTCACAGATGGGGACAACACATATCCTGTGGTTGGTGTGGAGGCACTGACTGCTTGTCTAATTTTCTGAATTTTGTCAGTAAAAAAGGAGGCAAATCGATTGCAAGCCCAGGTGGATTGGAGCTCAGCAGCTACTGACACTGGTGGGTTTGTTAGCCTGTCGACGGTAGCAAATAAGGCGCGTGTATTGTTATTATCTTTGGTTATGATGTCAGAGAAGAAGGACTGGCTTGCATTTCTAAGTTCCAAATTATAATTGCGAAGTCTGTCTTTATAGATGTCACAGTGAACCTGGAGATTTGTTTTTCGCCACCTGCGCTCAGCTTTCCGACACTCTCGTTTCTCTATTCTGACCAGCGTAGCATTTCTCCAAGGAGATCTTTGCTTACCTGAGACAACCTTCACTTTAGTGGGTGCAATGGCATCAATAACATTTTTAACTTTAGAATTGAAGCTATCTACAAGCTCACTGACTGAGATGCAAGAGAGGGCTGGTGTGGAGGAGAACTTCTGAATAAATAGTTCACTGGTGTTTTCAGAGATGTAACGCTTTTTCACAACCTCGGTTTGGACATTTGTGTGCAAGGAGATTGCACTCTCAAAGAAAACACAGAAATGATCAGAGAGTGCAACATCAGTCACAGCGACCTTGGAAATGTTTAGACCTTTGGTGATGATTAGGTCCAGAGTGTTCCCCCTGTGGTGGGTGGGTCCTGTCACATGCTGAGTCAGATCATAGTTCTCAAGGACACCACATAGTTCTATAGACCCTCTGTCCTGGGGATTATCAACATGGATATTAAAATCGCCAACAATAACACCACAGTCAAAATCAATACAGATTATAGACAGCAGTTCAGTAAACTCATCAAAGAAGGTTGCACAGTATTTAGGTGGTCTGTAAATGTTTAGGAATGAAGCTTGAGTGGAATTCAGAGCCACATATTCAAAAGAACTAAAATGACCAAAGGACATCTGTTTGCATTGAAGATAATCATTAAATAAAATAGCAACTCCACCTCCTTTCTTCTGCGCTCTTGTTTCACTCATGAAGCTGAAGTTGTGAGGTGTTGATTCAATAAGAACAGCTGCTCTGTTATCTTGGTTTAACCAAGTTTCAGTTAAAAACAAAGTCCAGTTTGTGCCTAACAATAAAATCATTGATTAAAAATGTTTTTCCTGACAGAGACCTGACATTTAATAAAGCTAAGTTTAATGTGGTTAAAGCTTTATTTGCCCAATTTATTTGGACAGGCTGACGAGGAATGAATGTTAAGTTTGCAGATTTACTTTTGTTTCTTCGCAGCCTCTCCTTTCTTTTTCTATAAACTATCAGGACAGGAATTGAGAAGACTAGCTGCATACAGGGCCCCAACTTTTCCTGGAGAGAATCATTGGTGTCATTAGCCTTGTAGCCTGGACCCAGAAGATATCAAGTATTGCCTTTATCAGGTAGGGGAGACAGTAGTGGAGGTGGGGGAGGGCCAGGGCGCTTTAACTTCGCCGATTGTGTCAAAACTGTCTGAGGACTTGGAGCCGGGGGCGGGGGTGGGGCTGGATGCGGAGGTGGAACTGTACGTCGAGGAGTGGGGCGAGGAGTGTGTTTGGTTCCAGCAATGACCAGCTCTTTCATGTGGTCAGTGAACTCCAGGTGGGGCGAGGATGGGGAGAGTGTGAATAGAGAGGAAAGGGACCTGGATGGAGTCTGGGGGGTGGAAGTAGGTGCTGGGGAGGGAGGTAAAGACTCCTCCTCTCGGAGAGCGGGAGAAAGTGGGTGATCAGAGGCGGTCCCTGATGATGAGGTTGGAGACTCCTCCTCTTGGCTGTCCTTAGGCGGGGGCATCCTTCCCATAAGGTCTCCAAGGCGATGCTGTGTGGTTATCTCCTGTTTAGACTCCTCTTGTCTCTTGTCCTTGGCAGTGGGAACAGATGGGTGACGCAGGAAGAAAAATAGGTTAGCGGTAAACAGTTTTACCCCTGACTTGTTCAGGCAAACTCCATTTGCCTTAAAAAGATGTCTGCGCTCCCAGAAAAGGTAGAAATTGTTGATAAAATGTACTGAATGGTCAGTACATGCAGTTGACAGCCATTTGTTCAGTGCAAACAGCCTGCTGAATCCTTCATCTCCTCCTCTGACTGGTGGAAGAGGGACACTGATAAACACCTCAGCCTTGACAGAGCTGACTGTGTTTAACAGATCAATAAAGTCTCGCTTCAGAACTTCAGACTGTTGTTTCACAATATCACAGCTTCCTGTATGCACGATGATGTTTTTCACCGTGGGATGGTCAGCCACGATGTTCAGGATTTTGTCTCTCATGTTAGAGACCAAATCTTTCGGAAAGCAGAGTATTTTGGTATTCTTGCTGCACAATGTTCTGACATCTTTTACAGCATAGTCACCAACAATCAGAGTCTCAGGCCCAGTCATTAGCTTTCCCTGCGGCCTTTTACTCTCACATTTACTCTCAGTTCTTACCCTGCTTTGAGAAGATAGCTGCTTATCCAGGTCATCAGATGGAGATTTAGGATCCTGCGACAATGGAGCAAATCTGTTTTGAAGTTGTAGGCACGGTTGTTGTGGAGATTTTTTGCTGGTTTTGCTTTTCTCAGCTGTCCATGGCTTTGGCCGGCTGAGTGCAGGGGTTGAGGAGGAGTTCTGCCTGTGTGGTAGTGCAGGCCAGCCAGTCGCATCACAAATCTCAGAGCGCTGGGCTCTGCCTGTTAGTCGTCGTCCCACATCCTGAGGGTATGATTTTCTCTTCGGCTTTGCACCGAGAGAGTTCCAGGGAGGACTACCATTTGAAGATACATTCTCTGCTCTCTCCTCCTGTTTCTTGGTTAGGCCTGGTGGTGCTAGTTAGCTGTGTCTTCGCTTGCGTTTGTCCAATGTTTTGAGTCCATGGTAAAGTGATATCATTCCCACACAGTCCATTTACCTCCACGTTTACTTCTAGTCGGTGGATTTTTGTTTCCAAGACTGCAATCTTCTGCAGGAGTTTGTGGTAGTCGTCCGTGGAGAAGGGAGGCATCTTGCTGCTACTTAGCTTTAGCTTAGCTGCTAGTTAGCATTAGCCAACAACCCAAATAGCTCGACGACTTTCTGGATTCGTCTTCACTCAAACGTTGAAGCGTGATATATGTGATATATCTGGCAATTTGAGTAAAAAAAAAAGAAAAGCAAGAAAATGTAAGCAGAGGCAAGAGCAAGCGGTAAAAGCGACTACAACAGCAATGGGGGTGGCTGGGTTGCTGAACAGTCGGTGGGTTGGTTTCTTTTGGGTTTGTTTTCGGTTTATTGGCAGTTATTTGTGATTAATTATGTTTTGCTTTATACATCCTCGCCACAAATCCTCTAATTTAAAAAAAATAAACTCGGATCATCTAATTTCAGGTTTAAGTGTAGGTCATATGCCCAAAGTTACAGCCACCAGCCAGATATGGTGAAGATGGAGAAGAAACCGAAGAGGTCACGTGTTTAATATCTTTACTTTATTACACAGTTTAAAATATATTGTGAAGATAAAATAATTGACGGAGTGTGAGGACTGTTGGCGAAATGACAAACAACAAAAAGTATGATTTTGGGAAATCGCAAGAGGTTAAAAACATGGCTACTTTATTAATCATTGGCTGTGTTTAAAGCAATCGGCTAAAGATTAGCCCTGGCTCTGAGTGTGTTTGTGTTTTAAAACCATAGAGGATGTGTTGGCACACAGTGGCCATCTGAATAAAAACCATAAAACAGAATAAAAGTCTTGACCTTTTTCTGTTTCCTGTTGGATGTCGTGACCAACAACGTTTGGTGATTTTCTGATAATTTCATTGCAAGTTTCATGGAAGAAAATCTGTAATTTGGCACCAATGACAAGGAAAATAAAGACTCAGTTTGGAGACATTTGAGTTTGGTTAGTTGTATTGAGTTTATAATAATACTAATTAGTAATAATAATAGTAACAATAAATGATTATTATTTAGCATTGTAAACTTTATTTTTCATATATAATTAAATGTAAATTAAGACGAACTTCACCAGCAATGAAATGGATTCAATTAATTGGAAGTTTGCCAATCAAACACTCAATTTCCCCGATAGTTAGTATCAAAGTGCTTTCCATGAATCATCCTACAGTTAACTTCTAGGAAATTACACAAAACCATGGGACCTGTAAGTTTCTGTGACCAACCAAGAAAAAAACTAAATCACAAACCCACTGAGATAGAATCACTGGTTACTGTTATACAGATTTATAAAATGTCAAAATCAGACACACAATTGCACAATAAAGGTTTCTGCTTTCTACTTTAAGACTCTTTCAAGAAACAATCCAGTATTTCCCTTAGTTTGAATATTTATTGATTAGACATTACATGAAATGTGCATTTTAAATGCAGATATTCGCTCATGTGCAGTGTCTTCTGTTTCTTTGTTTCCTCAGACACAGACCTGTGTACGTCGTTGTTGCTTTTAACATAACATTTACATTTTTTTTAAAGACAACAAAACACAATGAATACTGCTGTAGTTCTTAACATTACAATTATGTAATTAATATTTTACAACAAACTTAAGATAACAATTTCTATCATGTGTGGACTCTCATGTGTCTCTTAAGAGCTGACTGCTGGTTAAATCTTTTACCACAAACGTCACATCCAAACGGCTTCTCACCTGTGTGGACTCTCATGTGTACATTAAGATGTGACTGCCGGTTAAATCTTTTCTCACAAATGTCACATCCAAATGGCTTCTCACCTGTGTGGACTCTCATGTGTACATTAAGATCTGACTGCCGGTTAAATCTTTTCTCACAAATGTCACATCCAAATGGCTTCTCACCTGTGTGGACTCTCATGTGTACATTAACATTTGACTGATCGGTAAATCTTTTCTCACAAACGTCACATCCAAATGGCTTCTCACCTGTGTGGACTCTCATGTGTACATTAAGATGTGACTGCCGGTTAAATCTTTTCTCACAAATGTCACATCCAAATGGCTTCTCACCTGTGTGGACTCTCATGTGTACATTAAGATCTGACTGCCGGTTAAATCTTTTCTCACAAACGTCACATCCAAAGGGCTTCTCACCTGTGTGGACTCTCATGTGTTTCTTAAGAGCTGACTGATAGTTAAATCTTTTCTCACAAACGTCACATCCAAACGGCTTCTCACCTGTGTGGACTCTTGTTTGGCAATCTACCTTTTGCTTCACTCTAAATATTTTCTTACAAACCAGACAGCTGGAGGACCTTTTGCCACAGTTACATATCATCTGTCTCTGAAGTGACCTCTTGTACTTAAAGAGGCTCAGGGATTTTTTGCCAGCATTACATCCACCATCACCTAGAGGGGCCTCCTTAGGTTTCAGAGCATGTACAGCAGACTCAGGTGCCCTGGTCTTCTTACAATCACTGTCACTGTTTTCCGTTTCAGTTCCAGGATCTGACAGAGGTGCTTGCCAGTCATCATAGCTGACTTCAGTCTCAGAAGAGTCTGAAGCCGTTTCATCAGATTTTGGTTGTGAATGAATATCTTGATCCAGACTCCTGGCTGGTTCTGATCCTCCACAGTCCTCTCCATCAGTTTCTGTTTTTATTCGCTTAGCTGAGCTGCTGGCTGGAAGCTCTACTTCTCTGTCTGTCCTCGTCCCTTTGTCTTTGATGAAGCTGGGAAGACTGAGGCTTCTCTTCATCATCTTCCCTCTTCACAGGAACAGCAGTGAATGGTGATATCGGCCTGGTGATATCGGCCTCCTCCAGCCCACTGAGATGTTTTCCCTCCAGACCGGTCCAGAGTTCCTCTGGCTCCTCTTTTAGGTGGAGGGGCTCTGGGTCCTCCTGGTCCAGGCTGGGGCTCCACTCAGGGGGGGAATCATCTTTAACCACCAGCAGCTGCTGGACATCTGCAAGGAGCACATTATGGACAACTGTGACTTCACACTGGTCAATACTTAATTAGTGAGATCAGTGATGATCTTCAGCGGTGTTCATTTTATCTATATTACTACAAAAACATTAGTGGCAGTGGCAGCCATTTTCTAGGAAACTAGTAGAAACGTATTTGTGTTAAAGTCTTAATAAATAACAACTATTCCTGAACTTTAGTTTATTGTAACTCACTTAGTCACACATATTTTATTTTGCAAGTTAAAGAGATTTGAACGTTTGCTGAGGATTTCAAGTAAAAACCATAGTCTAGAACAGTTTGGCCTCTATCACACAGCCACTAACTGCTGCTGTTGCTAGGTTACTACTCTCCCATTCTCACATCGGCTAACAAGCTAAGCTAAGCTAAGCTAAGCTACAGCACGATTACATTCCTCAAATCACCAGTGTGGGGCTGACCCTGAGTTAACTTCATCACACGTTCCTGTGCTCAACAGAGCCAGACTCTATTCCAAACCAAAGCTAAATTAAGCTAACATTAGCCACATGCTAACTGACACAATTCACCAAAAGGCAATGGAAAGTACAAAAAAGGACAACGAAAATAAGGCCCTCACTAAAAACAGATTGTTAAAACATTGTCTAAAATGTGACTAAAACGCACAGAACTAATGTAGAGACTGAGAAAAACGTTGATATTGTACAAACCTGAACTGTTTAATTGAAGTGTAGGGTTGAAAACCGCCTCCAGGAGTTTGTGTTGTCTCTCATTGTTTCTGCTCGTAATCTGCTACCGTTTTGTCAAACAGCCCAAATATGTCGGCGGCGGCCGCTTGTAGTCGCTGTCTTGAGCAGTAAAAACTGAGTGAAAATCAGTTTGGTCTCTGTCAAACAATAACTGCTGTGTGTGTGTGTGTGTATATGTGTATGAACAAAGAGCCGGGCAGACATTTAATGCAGCCTCCACCGCGACCACACCACACCATGTATACCTCCACGTATTTACCTCCCAGTGGCGGCTGGTCAAAAGAGGGCGCCAGGGCGCCGCCCCCCCCCCTTGAGCTACGAATAATTAAAAATAAATAAACTACAAATTGTCAATATTTGTGTTTTTGAAATATGGAGTCACCCAGTAATATGTGTACAATATGATATCTGCGGTAAATATATGCTTTTCCTGCACGTCCTCTCAGCGTGTGCACGTCTCAACTGGGGCTCTGGAGAATCTGCCCCAAAGAGGCGGGTCTATGAAGCAGTTTAGCCAATGATGCTTTAATGCTGATTAAAGATATAAATGAGTGACGTACAATGTATCCAATCAGCGTCCTCAAATAGCTGCGCGTTCTCGTCGGGACTAGTCTCTACAGGCGATCGCCAGCGCCAGCACTGCTCCTCCAAGACCGCTTGAGAGGAGAACTGAGAGGAGAAACTACAGTGAAAGAGCTGATCCCAGATCAGCCTGACATCACAATCAGACAGCAGACTAGCAGGAAAAAGAAGCAGTACATGCGAAGCTTCTCTAGCTGTAGCCTACACCGGAAAGGTTTGGCTCGCTGGATGCAGTCATGCTAATAACTTATTTAGCTTTTTAAAACAATGGGGACAGATCCAGCATGGACAGTTAGGGAGTGAGGGACATGAAGCACCTGTATGAGAAATGGATATAGTTATAAATAAATAATTATATATATATATGTATAAATAATTATATATATATATATATAATATATATTACTATATCATACAGGATATTATTATATGATATATATATATTATATCAGTGGTGGCTGGTGGAACATTTTCTTGGTAGGGCTGTGCCACATCCAATCAATTTCAGCAAACATCCCAGAATGATTTAATGCAAACAAATTAAGGTATCAAACACGCATTACTACTTTGCAGTTAAATATTTAACATTTATTTCAACACGAAAAAAAGCAGTAAATAACACTTTGACAAACACGTCAGGACATCTTATTAATGTCACCCTCACAGGCAAGTCAGTATACGGTAATATAATATATATATCATATAATAATATCCTGTATAATATAATAATATATATATATATAATCATTTATTTATAACTATATATCCATTTCTCATACAGGTGCTTCATGTCCCTCACTCCCTAACTGTCCATGCTGGATCTATCCAGCGAGCTAAACCTTTCTCCAGCTCCTCAACTATCTTTCAGGAGAAGCCAAGATGGCAATTTATTTAACTAGAAAGAACCGAGTGGAGAACAGGGAGGGGCAGGAGGCCAGGTCAGTCTGGCTGTGTAACATCAGGGCCAGACTCTGGCTAGAGTTTAGGTTTTATAGACACATTGGAGACTTGGATGCTTTTAAACAGCGCTGGTGTTTTAATGAAATAGTTTGTTCCGTGGTCAATGACGAGTTAATGTTTGCACAAGTTTTTATCAGATAGTAGTATATATACATTTTTTTTTAAACAAACCTGTGAATTTTATGCAATTTCACTTCATTTGAATTGTTGAAATTGTTTCAACTATAAATATGTAAATAAAGTGTTTTTCAAAAATCTAAAAAAATCTCCCCCCTCTCTGTTTCTCTCTCTCTCCTCTCTCTCCTCTCTCTCCTCTCTCTCTCTCTCTCTGTCTCCCCCCCTCTCTCTATTTGTATTTATTGTTGGGTAACTTCATTTAAAACAAGACACATTTAAAAAACTTCATATTTTTAGGTTTTAAAACATAATAAGTAAAGTCTTTAGTTGTCAAATAAATGTAAAGCAGTAGAACCCCGAATTTGTACTTAAGTACAGTACTTGAGTAAATGGACATCGTTACATTCAGCCAGTGTACAGCTTTAAAACATTACACATAAGAGGAAGAAGAAGAGAAGAATGATCTGACAAATAAACTTGTAACATGTGGAACATTAAGCACATAAACTATCGTGTGATAATATGAGAAGCAGGTTATTGTGCTTCATGTCCAAAATGTTGTGCACACTGTTGCTGGGGTGTAGGGTGCACTCTGTTACGTTAAACTAGAGCTTAGCTCAGCACTTAATTAAGAAGAAAACAGGATGATTGGTGTTTGTTTTATTAGAGATCTGTGAGGTTTCTCCTCAGCAACGGTGAGAGAAAATACAGTTGCTGTAAACCATCCCCCTAAAGATTGTGTGTGTTTAAGATGATGAATCACTCTTTATAAAAAATGTAACACAAATATGATATATTGTAATATAATATTTATAATGTCCATTGTCATTGTTCTTCATGTTCATCTATATTCTTCGATATATATTTATATTTTACATAGTAGTTAAATGTTTATGCTTAGTTTCTCTGTTCTACTTTGTCGTCTTTAATGTCCTTGTTTTTATATTTTTCTTGTTTATTTGTATATTTCATGTATGTACGTTGAGAGCAATGTGAAAACTGGAGTCAAATTCCATGTATTCGTACACATACATGGCCAAGTGTTTCACACTACAAGACTTAATAATACTAATACTAATAATACTAATACTAATAACAATACTTTATAATAAATCAATCACACAACTATAACACCGTTATTCTGTGGTTTGTTTGTTGTTGGTTAAAAAAATCTTTGCACTACTGTTTAGTTAGTTAATTTAATATTATTCTATTTCATTGTATATATTGTGCATTTTTATACTCAATATATTTATATTTTTTACTTTGATTGCTTACCTGTATCATAAATGCTGGTGTAGCGAACAAATGTCCCCTTGTGGGATAAATAAAGTATCTATCTATCATCCATCCATCCATCCATCCATCTCTCTCTCTCTATCTTTCTATCTATTCGGTATCTGCTATTATGAAATAGAGTGATTCCTCTCTCAATAGACGAGCTTTGGTTTGCACCTACCACTCCTCTCTCTCTTCTCTCTCCCTCTCTCCCTCTCTCTGCCCCCTCTCTCTCTACCACTAGCTGCTCTCTCTCTCCCTCTGCCCCCTCTCTCTACCACTAGCTGTTCTCACTCTCTCTCTCTCTCTACCAGTAGCTGCTCGCTCTCTCCCCCCCCCCCCCTCTCGCTCTCTCTCTCCACCTCTCTGCGGCTCTATCTTCTCTCGCTGCAGTGAATCTCACCCCCGCTGTCAGAGACCGTAAAGTCAGCCGGTGGTTGGTATCTCACCGTTAAAAGTCACAAACCTCGTTGAAACGTCGTCTTTATCTGCTCGCGTCGATCCGTCAACGGAGCTTTACATTATAAATTATAAATTTACTCTCCAAGCAGCTTCAGAACCCCTTGCAGCAAAATGGTGAGATAAATCTGTTCTTCATTATTTATTTTTTAAATGATAATGTCTCGTTGTTAAAAACAGCTTCTCCTTCCTTCGACTGCACTGTTAGCTTCCGAACTAGCACCCCAGGCTAGCCTAGCTATCGTTAGCATAGTGCTGACATAAAACAAAAAGATCGTAATGTTTTTTTTGTTTATGACAGCATTGTTTAATTGTTTACTTATGTTATGTTCTGCTTATTTGCTTATTTCAACGGACGTACTGTCACACATCCACGTATAAAGTAACGTCGATGTGTGGCTCAAAGGCTAGTTAGCTGGTGAGGAAATAACGTTCACAAATACTAGCACGGTTTAGCTAGCAGGCTAGCTAGCTATAGCTAGCTAAAGGTGCGTCAAGTGCGCAACACAGTGACGACGGAAGTGTCGTAACATTTAAAAATACATCAAAATAAAAGTGGAAAGAAGATAATCGAAGATAAATCATTCATTATGCTGAATGACTCGTTTTAAAAACGATGTGTATATGATATTATTGGATTATATTAATCTATTCATTAATGTATTCATCGCTTTAATGTTGCAGCTGGTACACACGCACACACACGCACGGTGTATGCCAGTTTCATCAGCAGTTTACAGTTTTATTTTGAAAATGTTGACCGGAAGTGTTGGGGCTAGGGCTCGTCTTATGTGAGAAATGGCAGATTAGTCAGACGCCTCTGTTGTGTTTGATCAGATCAAATCATTCTTTGTTTTTTAGGGTATTAGCTGTGTGACATTCAGACCATCTTCTTGTTAATTCAAATGCATTGAGTTAATGTTGGTATGATGTTTGATCTAAAAATAAATGGCAAACTATGAAAGCCCCTTCAGGTCAATTTGAGATTTGTGTGCTATATGGATACAGGGACTTGATTTACAGCTGATACTTATAATAAGGCAAATAACAGGCAAAATGAACCCAAAATAAGAAATAGATGTGAAGAGAGAGAGAGAAAGGGATGAGATGCAACAAAAATCCCAGAAACCCATAGAATCAGAATCAGCTTTATTGGCCATGTATGCGTGCGCATACATGGAATTTGACTCTGGTTACACATTACTCTCATCGTACATACACACATATGAAACGTCACTATTTACGTGGTATTCGTCTTAGTGACAGTTTTAAGGTTTAAACTCTCCAAACATTAAATTAGGAGCCTGCATGGAAAACTCTGGCTGCTTCCAGACCTTCTTAATCTTTTAGTTAAGTGTATCAGTTCATTATGAAATTCTGAAGGACTAATAAGCACGTCAGCCATGCAGTGAAGGTTTCCTCTTTTTGTGGAGGCAGGTAACAGTTATTATTGTAAGTGCCATACACACTGGCCATGTTACATAATACAGACAGACGAAGTAGCTGAGGTATCTGGGATGTTCCAATACCAGGCAGCAAATGTGAAATATGATTTTGGAGAGTTCTTGTGCGTCAACGCTGGGAAATAGGTCGGTGGTATATGTTGTAACATTTGTATGCTGCCGGTGAGTGTTTCCCTTTAGAGTTCAAATCTTAATGCGAGTTAAAAATGGATTGATGAATCCAAAAATTGTGATTACCCTAGTTCTGCCACGAGTAAGAATACGCCCACACTGAGCCAGCTCAATTTGAAAACGCATTTTTTTCCCAGTCTATGCACACTAAACTGCTGTTTTTCATACTCAGAAACTGAGTATATACTCAGTATTTAAAAAAAATCGTCTTTGTAGTGGATCTGTTTGAAAATATAGAAAACTAAGATGTAGAAACGATGGCGTATACACTGTATTTGTGATCACTCTTTTTTTGCAATCATATTTTGTTTTACCAGCATAATCCCCTTAGTACTATTACTGGATTGTGGGGAGTCCTGAGTATTTTTCAGACAATATATGACAATAAGATACTGATTCAACTGCCGCCTCATCCTCAGACGGGAATGACTGTTTACCTGTTTAACACATAGTATTTATGACATGCAATCAAGTCATTATTTTCTGCTCGTTCAGATACCTGTAAATGTGTGTCTGTATTAAAACACAGAATCCAGATGAACCAGACTGTGTGTCCAGCTAATGAACACAGTGATCAACAGTTTTGTTGTTGGCTGACTTGGCCTGGGAGCTATTATGGTAGTACGGTAGGCCAGGATATTTATTTATCCAGATGTTAGGAGTTTCGATACTGTCATAAATGCAGACGCGCCGCTTTCTATGATGCTGTAAGGATGGGATGTATTGTAGTGCAAAGCACGCACCACCACAAATCAGTCTGTACTGGTGGAGCAGGCAGCTGAGCTGAGAAAGATGGCGACTTAGAGTCTTGGGGATATAACGTTACAGGACGCGTTTGTGGGAATCTTAAGTTGAGTCCTCATCCAACTAGAAAAGCAGTTTATAGCCGTACGATTTATTCCTCTGCCAGTGAGAGAGTAGCGTAGCAATGCAGTGTGTGTGTGTACAGTTTTTCGGTGAATCAACGTTTCAACTCCTCAAGACCCATCACAATGTCCTGAGTCTTGCTTGCCATCTGCTAATTGAAGTGAAGGGGGTTAGCCCCGAAGTTAGCAACGACATTAGGCTAACTTAAGGTCGGCTGACTCTTAAGGTGGACTAGCTGTTCTCACTTCAGTTGGTCATTAAAATATGAATAGCTGGTTCCAGTTGTCTCTCAGAATTTACCACCATGTACCGTTACATACAGTCGTATACCGTATACACCGGTAAAATGTCAGGAAGGTATGAAATAATTAACGCCCGATCCGATTGCTGACTGAAACAGGAGAAGGATGACCAAATTAATCTTTTTACAATCGACTAGGAAAAAGGAACATTTTCTGTGACTGGTGATCGTTAAGGTCATCTTCACATGTATTTTGAGATTCAGCCTGCTCACTGTAGTGTAAAGCCACATTAGACGTTCCAGCCTGGCCGCAATGCTCTGTGTGGTTTGAATTTTGTCATCTTTCCATGTCCACGAGGGACAACAATAAAACCCAACCATGTGCATTTTTGTGTAGTTATGACAGTTGATGTTTTTTGTCCTGATATTTATCACAGTGGTCAGCAGTTTGAGATTCCAGCACCAGCAGCTTCGCTGTCATGTACGCTGTGAAGCAATGTCTCTCAGATTTATGTCGGAGATTTTCAATAATGTGGCAGAAGAGCCGAGCTGAGGTGTGGTTACCGTCCACCGTCCCTAAATATACGGGCACATGTTTCATTGTAGGTCAGATTCATGAAATGAATTCCTCTTGGTGGAGAGATTGACCTGATTAGCTTCCCTGCTTAGCGGTTTGCACTTGCAGTGTATAACGGTTATGTTTTTAATTTCAGTGTGTTTAGTTTTGGTGTAATTGAACAGGCTTCTTTCAACAGCTGCACAGTTTCAGAGACGTCGTCGTCACAGTAGAGCGTGGAACAACTCCATCACCGAATAGACAAACCCTGATATGTTTCTAGCTCCTTTAACACTAAGTAACTCTAAAGGGCTTCAGATGGCACCATGCACTATTGCCTGGATCAGATAAACAAGTGAAAACTGCAGGTTCATATGTGACAAGAGGAAATGGCAACATATGATATCTTTAAAGCAAATTTGTCATTTAGGGAAGCACTGTGAAGCGTATTTTTTACTGTTCTTGCAACATGAGTTTAATACTGGCTGGTATGTGATAGATGTCAGTGTGATGAACCACCCACAGGACGAGGGTGTAGTCGCTCTACGTTAAGTAAAACTGCTGTAATCCCTGAACTGAAGTACTGCGTGCAGATGACTAGGAGTGAAACTAAACTTGCATAGACCTTTTTGTTCACTGCAGACATTTTGACTTGCTAAACTCAGATATAAGTAATAACATACACGGTTCTTTTTGGAACCACCTGTCCATAACCTTCAGTCCACTTTAGCGTTGGTCTGAAGACCTGCTGAACTACCGGGCTGTGTAACGGTAACGTCTGCGTCGGCTGCAAAGATCCTCCGGTTCTAATCCTCCTGTAATCCGTTAATGCTATTACAGACACTCCAAGAAGTACAGTAGCTGTGTCAGAAGTGCAGTGATTTGTTGTTTGTTAACGTACTGTACCGTTAAAGTTGGGAATGTCCTGCCACAAAAGCTTGATTGGGTCCAGTCAGATGGCTGAGAGGACCACTCTATACGTTTGAATGGTCTTTATGTGTTTCGGTTGTAGGTAGTCCTCTTAATACGTAGATTGTATTTAGTTTCAAGGGTTTGTTTTGTACATGGAGACACATTTAAACATTAAAACACAATTATGACTGGTGTGTTAAATGCATGCCAAAGTAACCATGTGACCAGTTGCTGACGAGCAATGTAATTACATCAACCTGTAAACCGACTTAGAATTAAGAAATTCTAAATGTTCACCTTTTACTTTGTTATTGTTATCGATAGTGGTTATTTGCATAAAAACACGCGATTCAAATGATCAGGAAATAAATGATTGTATTGTTGTTTTATGCATATTTATATATATATTTATATATATATATATATATATATATATATATATATATATATATACACTAGTTTTAATTGTTATAAGCTGCTTGGAGCTGGCGTTAGGAAGTTAAAGGTGCTTTTGATGACATTCAGCCACCAGATGTCTCACACTCATTGCATTAATGAAGTCATTTTGCAGCATGTAGCTATAGGCTACATTAGCTATAGATTTCGGATACTTTGTTCAGATTTTTGTAACATAATCTATGTTAATTTTAGGATTGGTCTATCTAGTGTTGGGTAACGTTTAGATTGTTAGTGCAGGGTATACGGTGGATACCTACTTATTTGTCAGTCGTCTACCTTCCTCTAAATCTGTTCTGATGTGCATTATCGTTACGCATTGTTTGAGGGAACTTTAACGTTGGGTAACTGCACGCAAACTGTCACTAATGCTAACGTAGCTCCTCGTGAAATGAAGCTGTTATTTTTCTCATTTTGACGATCTAACCGGTGACAACTAATTAGTTCCGGTTTTGTAATTTGTGTTGTCGGCTCTGGAAGCTTTGTTTTGTGTGTTTTGTGCTGCGTTATACAACGACGTAAACTGCCAAGATAAAATGAACTTAAAGAAAATGTTTTATTGGATTCTTTGGTAGAGAATTAATCATTTAGACTAATTGTCTAATCGGTAAAATAATTGCTAGATTAATTAATAGAGACTTAGTCGTTAATGGCAGCCCTATAGCTCTCTCTCTCTCACACACACACACACACACACACACACACACACACACAGTTTCATTGCTTGGTGGCATTAGAACACGGTCAGTGAAAATCAGTAAGACTGATCAGCTAAACGCACGACAGCATCCAAACAGAATGCAGCCAGATACTAATGTCATGAGTAACTCACAAGATAAAAAGGGAACCCCGCGTAGTGTCCTCGGCCCATGTGATGCCCGCGATCAGAGCCAAGTGTGTGTTGGGCTCGGTGTCAGAAAACAAGCCGGAGCAGACCTCTGCATGTGGAGTTCCCCGAGGAGGGAGGAGGAATGTTTGAGCGGCTGCCACAGCAGTCCAAAGAAACCAAATCGGCTCTTCAGTCGGCCTCCGTCAAACTCACAAACGGAATCATTTAATGTGGAGCGACACTGATTGAGGAAAACAAAATGGAACGTTGTTTTTCGCTGTCATTTTGCAGAGAATGGCTCGTGTTCAAGATCCAAACCAACTCGGTTCCTCCTTTCCAAAAATAATATAATATTTCGCTCTCGATTGCAGGAACTTAAATAATTAAGTGATTCATCTATTGACGGATAAATAATGAATTTAATAATTGTTTTAGCCAATTTGTTCATGCAAAAATACTAAATATTATCTAGTTGTAGTCTCTATATTAATTATTATTATTATTTACCGATATTTCATACTATGTGACAGTAAACTTATTTGTAATATCTTAGGCTTTTAGGCTGTGGGTTGGACACATTGTGAAGGTTTCACTTTGGGCATAACTGTGACGGCATTATCACTATTTTTACTATTATTACAAACCAATCGATTAATTGATTAATGTTAGTTCAGAATGAGCTCCTCCTCAACAGTAAAATCCTGCGTTTACATGGATACACGAGTAGCAATAATCTAATTATATAATATTAATAGTAACAGTCACAGGGGACATTTTATGCTTTGAGGTATTTTATTTTTTCTGATTATACTTTCGTACTTTTACACATAAATCAACAACTAATCTGTTTATCCGTTAATTGTTTGTCTTTCGATCGTGCAAAAATGTCAATCGCAGCTTCTCAAATGTGAGGATTTGCTCTTTTGGAAGGCGGACAATGATGTGAAATATGGATCTGCAGCCTGATTCAAGTCCTCGAGAGATGAGACGAGGAGAATCGAGGCGGCGCGTTGGCCTAGTTTAGTCCGGATCATTCTGTCGCTCATGCATAATGAACAGCACCAACAATTGGCTAAGAACGGAACACAGAAATAGTTCAATTCATCTTTTCTTCACATTTGAGTTGATTTTACAGATTAGTTGAAGATTTCTCCCAGCCCATGAAGAACTGTTCTATACAGTATATCAGTGGGATTTAATATAAAGTACTGAGGGCCTTTTGTCACCTCGACACATGCCCAAACACTCCTTAACTCAAACCCAAGAGACTACAATCCTGCTCTGTTCTTTTATAAGCTTTTTGCCCCTTTTTTGGTATAAATGACAAAGATTTTCCTTTTTTGTTTTTTATTTTATTGACAATCTTCTCTCTCTTTCAGGGAAATGAAGCCAGTTACGCCCTGGACATGTGCTCGCACTGTAAGTACCAACCAGTCAGTGACCCTTAACTTTTCAATATGCTCGTGTGAGCGTTTAGGGTTCATCTGTTATCTTTATTTATTTAGACTATGGGAAGGCTTGTAACCGTGTGTTCTAAAGCAATTATCAGATGAAGGTTTAGTTTTCAATAAACCATTTAGATTCATTATTTTTCATTTTGTTTATTTTTTTATTCTTTTATTCTAAGGACTGTTGGATGTGCAGCATCAACAGGATGTTCCTGTACCAGAATTATACCTGAAATTACAAACCCATTTTTATTAATTTAACCAAATAAGCACAACCAAGTCCAACACCAAATTCAGTGCGTAATATTGTCAGTATTGTGGAATTAACTTGTTTTAAATCTGGATGTTTCTGATCAAAACAAATGATACAAAGCAATCTAATGAAGTATTATCTGCCAACTTTCAAGGCTGGAAAGGTTTTAATACTTGTGCGACATACACACGATGTAAACAGTGTTTTTAAGTGTGGTTACCCTGCACTATGGGATAGTGATCGTCCCACATGCTCACACTGAGTTTGGGATACACGTTGGTGGACGTAAACGTCGCCACATGCTGCACCTTCCTCTGCAGGCCTCTCCTGGCAGTGTGACACACACTCCCAGCACTCCGAGGCTAAAAATGCCTCATCCCTCTGTAAAGGTCATTGTCAGGGCTGCTGGGAAAACCTTGTTTATTTTTAGTCTCGACAATATCCCAGTTTTAATTAGTTTGGAGCTTTGCTCTGGCCCTCCCCGCTCCAGAGAGGGAAGCTCGAAGCTTAACTAGAAAATAATGACTGTAATGGCCCGGACCTACTTTTTGAGCAGCAGCCCCCTCAGGAGGACGGTGGTGTGAGCTGAACTTGCCGTTGCTGGTATATGATAAGTTTTCTGAGTGAGTGTGAGGTTTTGGGGGGCCTGCGTCCTAACGAGCTGTTAGGAAAGGTGTTAAAAACTGTGGGGGGGGGGGGGGGGGAATTTATGACCTGTGCGTTGTCTCGGCCCTCCAATCCCACAGACCTGCCTATCATGCTACATGCTGATTCCCAGGAACCGCTCTGCCTTTTCTTGAACCGTGTGACCTGGAAAAGGTTGATGCCAAATCTTTGGTTTTCTAATCTGTGAGCTGCTGTTTGACCGAGGCAGTGGTTCACACAGGGTGCCGCTGCTGACTGCAGTTGATTTTTTTGGGGGTCTCTCTCGCCTTGTAGCAAGAAGTCACACCAACAAGCTCTCAGGGGTCTCGGCTCTCACCAAACCTCACGGGTGTATTTTGACGAGGTGTCTGGTTTGACGTCCCGAAATGACGTGAGCGGCAGGTTTTCAGTCTCTCTGACGGAGCTCTTATTTCCGCGGTCAACTGCCGGAGTTTGCATACTCTGGGATATTTCTGGGGGTTCCCGATACGCTGCCACGCCTCGACCAGCCGGCCTGTCCTTTCTT
The DNA here is from genome assembly GCA_032191485.1 of Leptoclinus maculatus. Classification (NCBI taxonomy): domain Eukaryota; kingdom Metazoa; phylum Chordata; class Actinopteri; order Perciformes; family Stichaeidae; genus Leptoclinus; species Leptoclinus maculatus. The sequence goes on from JAVDOI010000009.1 coordinate 24,331,668, forward strand.
TCAGGAGCGGCAGTTCAGTGCAGCTGCATTCCCTGAAAACATCAGAGCTGATTTATGTGTTTTCAGCTCCGTCTGTCAAATGCTTGTTGCCTCGACTCTTTTCTTCCTCGCTGCCTCAGCTTGCATCTCCCGTGGGCGGGACTAAGATGCAAGGAGACATGAATCGAGGGGACACGTTAGCATAGTGAAGATCACATTCTGTAACCATCAGCCCCACATAGGTGTGTCTCATTAGTTTCCTTTACCGCTTCTGAAAACAGTCGGCTGCCATTCTATCCTGGTGTCGTTCACCGGATGCATGAGCAGAAGCTCTTTTCTCTCTGCTCTATTTCTATGCTCCTGGTCTATTTTTACCGCAGCTGCTCTTCTGTTGTAGTTCTTTCTAAGCGTTGGCTGTTGTATTAAACCACACTTGCTGATTCCACCAGTAACCAGGAGGTGTCGCCAAATCAACCAGGCCGGAAATCTTAAGGATTACATTAACCTGTAACAGTAACAAAATACTATTCATGTGTAAACTAGGCTCTTCTATTCAATGTTTGGTGCTCAAGTCTGTTCAATACAATTTATTTATCACAGTTTTGCCTCAGAGGGCTTTACAATCCATAGAGCACACAACATCCTCTGTCCTTTGACTCTTACATCGGAAAAGGAAAAATTGGCCAAAGTGACCACCAATTAAACGACACGGAAAATACTGTTGGCATCAATTCTATTAAACATCTTTGTTATGGTGTAACAATGACACGTACTGTATTCTAAAGACACCATAGGAATGTAGAAGGCCTTTCTCTTAAATGAAGCTTTATGAAACAATGAACTATTCAGCAGCCATGTGTTTTCTGTGGCTACACATCACATTTTATGGGGATGTTTGGTCAGAGCAGTGGTGCAGTAGACACAGTAGTTACATCACAGCAAGATCATTCTGGGTTAGAAATGGCTGGCCAGCTCGGTCCCTTCTGTGTCCCATTTGCTTCTTCTCCTTGTGTCAGCTTCATTCTTATCCGATTCTTCCGGCTTGACCCCAAACGCCTGTAATGAACTGGCGACCTGTCCGTGGTGTCCCCCGCCTCTCGGATCATCTCCAGCCCCCAGCGACCCTGTAAAGGAAAATAAATGTGGGTTTAAATTAGGGCTGCAACAACGAATCGATAAAATCGATAAAATTCGATTATTAAAAGTGTTGGCAACGAATTTCATTATCGATTCGTTGTGTCGCGCGATTATTACGCCACTCAATAAGTCGCGGAGATGTTTGAGTATAAAAAAAATAAGTTGAGTTGAGCGCAGAGCAGAGCAGAGGTAGAGGAAAGACCACCGGAGAGACCCGTAACGATGTTTGACGGTGCGCGATCCGTAGGCGGGGCGTATCCGGCGTGCATGGCCGAACCGAGTGCGACAATACGGCGGATCAGCCGCCCCGGAGTCGACTGCTATCAGGGACGTAACGTCCCTCCAGTAGCTCTTCTGGTGCCGGTGTTTACTCGTTATCCAGTTTGACAAGCATGACAAGTTAGCGTTAGCTCGTTAATAACAGTAGTAAAGCAGGACTAAAGACACGTTTTTGTCTGAGTGTGAGAGTGTGTGCATCTGTGAGTGTAGTGTAGAGAACAAGTTCTGACGTTCAAACAAATCCTGTTAAGTTTTCTGATTTGTATTTTTCTTTATTTTTTATAAATGATTTATTGTTCTGACAGCTCAGGTCCCTTTAAACAAAAATATACATATTTTTGTGCACTTTATTTAAAAAAAAACGATATAATTGGCAGATGTAAAGCATAAAGCATACTGTTTTTGAATAAAGGGTTGGAAATTAATGCTTTTTTTTTTTTTATCCGATTCATCGATTAATCGTAAAAATAATCGACAGATTAATCGATTATTAAAATAATCGTTAGTTGCAGCCCTAGTTTAAATAGATTATTCTCCACATAACATGTGTGTCATGATACAGGCTTGAAGAGATGAATGCATCTAATGAATGTGTTGTAAATGTAACAGAGAAACGTATAATAAGAAAGTCTTACTCTGACAGGAGAGATGATCAGAGGTGCAGAGTTTTTACCACCATCATTACAATCAGGACTGAAGTATGGGAAGAGTTTCTCAGTGAAGGAGCAGCCAGTGAAGGAGTAGATAAGAGCTGCAGCATCTACGTCATAGAAGGAGACCAGACCCTCCTCATAATCCACAAACACCCCCACCTTCTGAGGCCGAGACTTCAGAGAGAGACTGACTGAAGGGTCATCAAGAGCTTCATACTCATTTCCATTTGTCAAACCTATGGTCCAGTAACCATCCTCAGGACTCATTGTGATGTTTCCCTTCCTGTTGATCGACTCTCTGGCCACTCCTAAATCCCACTCAGTCTTTCCTTTAACTTGAACCTCAAAGTAAAATCTGCCAGAAGAGAAGCTCTGCTGTCCTAAAACACAGTTACAATCAGAAAATCTCTCTGGGTTGTCTGGGAGATTCTTCCTCACGTCACTATCATTCACTTGTTTCCCATCAGCAGACAAGATGAGTTCAGGATGAGCTGTATCAGGATCAAGAGTCACATCCACTGCAAACTTCTGGACCCTCTTCAGCTCAGCTTTAACCAGCTTCTTAATTTCTTTACTGAGTGTCTCCTCCAGCTGAACCACAGCTCTCCTCACAGTCCCCTCATATGATGCTGGAGGAACACTGACCTTTGTCCAGTCCTTGGTGGGTGGTGGGTGGTGGATGTTTGAGGACTGAACACTCTGGAGAAGATGGAGGTGGTCTTCAGAGAGTGAAAGCTGAACCACCTCAGTGCTTCTCTTCATCAGCTCAGAGATTTCCCGTTCCAGCTCTTTGATGAAAGCTTCGGCCTGTTTCTCTGTTGTTTTCTGCTTCTCTTTGATCGTGTCGATGAGCTCGTTCAGTCCTCTCTCAACAGACTCCTTCAGATCAGTGAAGACCTGAACACCTTCTGCTATCTCTCTGTCTGCATCTTCCTCACTGAGGTCGACTGAGTGTTTGATCTCCTGAATTTTCAGTCGTCTCTTCTGGATCATCTGCTGAATTTCAGCCTCTGTCTTCTTCAGCTTCACCTTCTTTCCTTCATATTCTTCTTTCAGAGGAACAAACTCGTGCATCTTATGATCTAAAACAGTGCAAAGCATGCAGACAAATGTCTGGTCGGTCTTACAGAACAGCTCCAGAGGTTTATCGTGCTTCGTACACATCCTGTCTTCCAGGTTCTCCACAGGGTCGATCAGCTGATGTCTTTTCAGACGTGAAGCTGTCAGATGAGGCTCCAGGTGAGTCTCACAGTAGGAGACCAGACACACCAGGCAGGACTTCAGGGCCTTCAGTTTGGTTCCAGTGCAGACGTCACAGGGAACTTCTCCTGGTTTGGACTCTTGTTGCTCTGAGCTGCTGGTTTTCTGTTGAGCTGACTGTCTGAACTGAACAACCATCTCAGAGAACAAAGTGTTGACGTGCAGCTCAGGTCTTGAGATGAAAACCTTTTTACACATTGGACACATGTGCTGGTCCTTGGTGTTCCAGTGTTCATTAATGCAGTTTTTGCAGAAGTTGTGTCCACATGATGTGGTGACTGGATCAGTGAACACATCCAGACAGATGGAGCACAGAAACTGATCTTCAGATGACAGATAGTTTGCAGCAGCCATATCTACACATAGTGTGGAAGAAAAGAAAAACTTTTAGTTTTGAATATTTGTTTGAATAGAAACCAGTGTGATTACCGTTCTTATAAGTATAACACAAGATATTAGAAATGTTGTAATCATATATATTGTGTTTGGACCGAGCCGTGAGAAACAGAGATCATTCAAATCGTGTTTATAAGATCGCTAGTCTCGCAAAACAGCCCAGAATATCTCCACTTCCTGTTGTGTAGACGACATTTTGTTAAATTATAGCAGCTTACCTGATGACAAACGCATCACATTTCAAAGCTGCTTCACATTAAAAGCCTCCCACTGGTTCTCTGGTGGAAGGCTTTTAATGTGAAAGAGCTAAAGGAAAAAGATGAAGCAGAATGTAGGAAGTGATCAGTGAACAGTAATAATAGCAGGAAAGTAGGAGTGAGACTAAAGTTAAAACCACAGAGATTCAGCTACAAGTTCCTAAAGTCCTGAGACTGTTCAAAGCTGTTAAAGTGAGTTACTGTATAGTGGGACTGTGGACAAACAGACAGAGTTATATTGTGAACAATTGATCAAGTATGAAGTGAAAAGAGGGGAACGTCCTGCCTGAGTGAAGTTAAAGTTTTGTGTTAATCCTGGTTGTTGAAAGTGTAAATATGATCAGCTGTACTCACCAGTGTTTGAAAGAGACTCTGCTGTGTTGTTGAGAAAGACCTGATGAAGTCACTTTTACTTTTCTTTGAGAGAAAAACAGAGACTTGTCTTTACTGCAGTGTGTCTGCCACTCTGACAAACTTAACTTTCGTTTCTGGAGTGTGACGTTGAAGCTCTTCTCTTCACAGTGTTGCTCCGCCTCTTAACTGGTGAGGTTTTGTCTTTTTCATGTTTAGACATGGTTTGAATAACATGCAAGGGTGTTACCTGGCTTAACCTGAGGTGAAGGCAGTACTGTACCTTAATTCATCTTTTTGAGGTGAAGCACTGAGCTGTGTAGGTAACTAGTGATGAATACTCTGTGCTACAAGCAGCCCAAACTGGACTGTTGTTATAAGGTACATTGATAGAAAACAACCCCAAACATATTATTTATTTATATACATATATGGTCATTGTTGGACTATTTAATGCACCACCATTTACAATCACTTCATTTGTTCTTGGTCAACATGAGCGGTCGTCCTGTACATGTTGCGTCACAGTGTTCTCACATATCAGTGTTTGGTTAACGACACAGTGACTCCATGCTTTGTGTGGTGGGCCATCTAGTGGTCGCTCTGTGCCATAACACCAGGAAGCTGTTGTTGCTCTACTGCAACAGCTAAAATGACCATGAACTCAGCACTGAGGGTTTTATGGTGGATAACACCGGCACCATTTTCACAATGACATTTACTAACTGTTTAAATTGGGCTTGAAATGGTTTAGACTAAAGCATGAGTAGAAAATCGTACATTTATATTCAGTTTGTTCTGTTATCTGTCTGAACTTTAACTAGATTATCTTGTTGTATAGTTTATTAAAGAAGATGTTTATTAAGAAGCCCTTGGTTGACGGTAGATCTTGGCCTCCCGTGGAGTCGGCCGTACAGCTCTGGTGTTTCTCAGCACCGTGGCTGAGCAACATGTCGCAGGTGTTGTGTTTCCCAGACACTAAATTAAAGAGAGAAGGCACTGCTGCCATGACTCTGGCTGTCGCTCTACAGGTCACAGATGGTGAGACATCTGCATCTATAGAAACAGATTTATGTTTTTTTTAAAGATTCATTTGACCTTGTCTGACAGCGTAAGATCGCAAACCAGAGTATTTCCCCAAATAATGGACTGTGCTTTGATACGTTTTATAGGTTTGTTGCTCATCATAGAAGTCATCCAACGTCAAACTCTGGAGGCCAGACTGATTTGTGATATACTTGAATTTGAAAGTAGAAGCCTTGTTGTTTGACCAGACTAATGGCGATTCATGGTTTTTGCTGTATTTGGGCAGCCTGTATTTAGTAGTTTTCATTGTTAGTGGATTGATTCACAGGAAACACAAAGTATACGTCATGAAATATCTCTTCTGTTCGCTGTTCGGTGCTCAACTCACTGCTTACTCAGGCTTTGTGTTAAACTTTTAGTTTATTCCACAGTTTTTATTTAACAATCACATGTTTACAGATTTCTTTGACTCATAATTCATCTTACTAGTATTCACAAAACAAATACAATTTGGCCAAAATGACCCATAATGAACCTAAACAGCTTTCACACAAAATAGAAAATTCTGCATCTATTCTACTGATTAAATTTGTCCTTTCACTTATTATGGTATAACAATGACACACACTTTATTCTGTAGACACTATAGGCATGTACCAGGCCTTACACTTACATGAAGCTTCATGACAAAACAATATCATACGAGTAAGATGTTTTTCGGGGCTGCTCATGAAATAGAAAAAATAGTTTTCTTTAGAAACAGAGATTTCTTCTGGAAGTTAAAATAAATGTCTGTGGCTTTATCGTGGATTTAGATACATTTCATCCACATAACGTGCGTCATGATCCAGGGTTGAAGAGATGAATGTGTCACTACTGTAGTGGGATACACATGATAAGATAATGACGTGTAAATCAATCACCACAGTAAACAGATTCTGTAGGAAATGAGATATGTACATTTGCTTCCTTGAAATAAAACTAAATGCAGAACATTAAATAAGATATGTGATTAGTTTACTGTGACAGGAGAGATGATCAGAGGTGCAGAGTTTTTACCACCATCATTAAGACAGGGACAGAAGAATGGGAAGAGTTTCTCTTTGAAGGAGCAGCCAGTGAAGGAGTAGATAAGAGCTGCAGCATCTACGTCATAGAAGGAGACCAGACCCTCCTCATAATCCACAAACACCCCCACCTTCTGAGGCTGAGACTTCAGAGAGAGACGGACATGGGACTGAGCAAGAGCTTTGTACTCATTTCCATTTCTCAACCATATAATCCAGTAACCATTCTTAGGGCTCGGTGTGATGTCTCCCTTCCTGTTGATCGACTCTCTGGCCACTCCTAAATCCCATTTAGTCTTTCTTTCAACTTGAACCTCAAAGTAAAATCTGCCAGAAGAGAAACTCTGCTTTCCTAAGACACAGTTACAATCAGAAAATCTCTCTGGGTTGTTTGGGAGATTCTTCTTCACGTCACCATGTTGGACTTGTTTCCCATCAGCAGACAGGATGAGTCTAGGATTGGCTGTATCAGGATCAAGAGTCACATCCACTGCAAACTTCTGGACCCTCTTCAGCTCAGCTTCAGCAAGCAGCTTCTTCATTTCTTTACTGAGCGTCTCCTCCAGCTGAGACACAGCTCTCCTCACAGTCCCCTCATGTGATGGGCGAATGCTGACCTTTGTCCAGTCCTTGGTGGGTGGTAGATGGTGGATGTTTGAGGACTGAACACTCTGGAGAAGATGGAGGTGGTCTTCAGAGAGTGAGAGCTGAACCACCTCAGTGCTTCTCTTCACCAGCTCAGAGATTTCCTGTTCCAGCTCTTTGATGAAAGCTTCGGCCTGTTTCTCTGTTGTTTTCTGCTTCTCTTTGATCGTGTCGATGAGCTCGTTCAGTCCTCTCTCAACAGACTCCTTCAGATCAGTGAAGACCTGAACACCTTCTGCTTTCTCTCTGTCTGCATCTTCCTCACTGAGGTCGACTGAGTGTTTGATATCCTGAATCTTCAGTCGTCTCTTCTGGATCATCTGCTGAATTTCAGCCTCTGTCTTCTTCAGCTCGACCTTCTTTCCTTCATATTCTTCTTTCAGAGGAACAAATTCGTGCATTTTATGATCTAAAACGGGGCAAAGCGTGCAGACACATGTCTGGTCGGTCTTACAGAACAGCTCCAGAGGTTTATCGTGCTTCGTACACATCCTGTCTTCCAGGTTCTCCACAGGGTCGATCAGCTGATGTCTTTTCAGGCCTGACATTGTCAGATGAGGCTCCAGGTGAGTCTCACAGTAGGAGACCAGACACACCAGGCAGGACTTCAGGGCCTTCAGTTTGGTTCCAGTGCAGACGTCACAGGGAACTTCTCCTGGTTTGGACTCTTGTTGCTCTGAGCTGCTGGTTTTCTGTTGAGCTGACTGTCTGAACTGAACAACCATCTCAGAGAACAAAGTGTTGACGTGCAGCTCAGGTCTTGAGATGAAAACCTTTTTACACATTGGACACATGTGCTGGTTGTTGGTATTCCAGTGTTCATTAATGCAGTTTTTGCAGAAGTTGTGTCCACATGGTATGGTGACTGGATCAGTGAACACATCCAGACAGATGGACCACAGAAACTGATCTTCAGATGACAGATAGTTTGCAGCAGCCATATCTACACATAGTGTGGAAGAAAAGAAAAACATTTTATTCAAAATAGTTTAATATTTAGTTGAAAAGGAAACTATTAGGATTACTGTTCTTTTAAGTATTAATTATATTTGGTAAAGTCATTTTGAATTATGTATACTGTGTTCTGACTTGCACAGAGCCATGAGCAACAAGCTCAAGCTTGCTACTCTTGCAAAGCAGCACAGAATAAGTCTAATTTGTGTTGACGAACAGCACTGCTAACACATTTCCTCTAGCTGCTTCACAATAAGAGCCTCACGCTGGTTCACTGGTAGAAAACTTTTAATGTGAAACAACAAGAGGCAATAAAGGAAGCGATCAGTGAACAGTAACAATAGCAGGAAAGTAGGAGTGAGACTAAAGTTCAAACCACAGAGATTCAGCTACAAGTTCCTAAAGTCCTGAGACTGTTCAAAGCTGTTAAAGTGAGTTACTGTATAGTGGGACTGTGGACAAACAGACAGAGTTATATTGTGAACAATTGATCAAGTATGAAGTGAAAAGAGTGGAACGTCCTGCCTGAGTGAAGTTAAAGTTTTGTGTTAATCCTGGTTGTTGAAAGTGTAAATATGATCAGCTGTACTCACCAGTGTTTGGAAGAGACTCTGCTGTGTTGTTGAGAAAGACCTGATGAAGTCACTTTGACTTTTCTTTGAGAGAAAAACAGAGACTTGTCTTTACTGCAGTGTGTCTGACACTCTGACAAACTTAACTTTCGTTTCTGGAGTGTGACGTTGAAGCTCTTCTCTTCACAGTGTTGCTCCGCCTCTTAACTGGTGAGGTTTTGTTTCCTCCCTCTGATTTACTCGGAAATTTTTGGGGAAAACAAAACTAATGTGGAGCAAAGGTGGTGCTTCATCTAACAGGTGGGAGGAGTAAGGTGAAAAGGTGTTGCTTACCTTAGTTATGTGTTTTGAAGCTTTGAGGGGCCTCAGCTTCACTTTAACCAGAAGAGTTTAGTTTATTGAACATAAAGAAGGGGACGCCACACATTTCTGCTAAAATGTCAACGATAACACAATAAAGTCCAAGTGTGGTTTCCACAAATGAACTGTAGGCCTCTACATGGAATGTGTAACATTGGTAAGTTAATATGGTCGTTAAGAAGACTTAAAGGCTGCATCGCTCATTGATATTAAAAAGCTGTTTTTCCATTGCAGGGAAGCTCACCGACATTTACATCCACAGATACAAATTCACTTCATAATAGCTGACACAAATATTGTGATTATGACAGGACATGAAGTTGTTTAACTTCTGGGTGCATTCGTGCGTTATTTAAAGTGTGTTGCTAAATATCCATTTATTCCTCCACACAGTTGGCATTAATGAGCATTAAGTCAAACTTCTTCTTCTTCATGCACCACTGAGCAACGTGCTGTGTCATGCTCTGTGCTCATCGTTCCTTCATGTTGTGATCCCTCTAGTGGTCGATCGGTGTCGTAACACCAGTTAGTGATCCACATGGAGCTGCAGGGTAGCAGGGAGTCACGTAGAAGTGGTCAGACGTGAGAACGTCTCTCAGCTCTCAAGGGATCCTCAGAATCTACATTACTCAACATTGTTTGATTATTTTAAAGGACGGGGTACATGATCCCCACGAACCTCCGGGTTACCAACGCAATGAGGCCCCCACCTCTGTGGTCATCAGCAGAGTGATTAGTGTTGAAAGAGGTGTCACATGACCCGGTATTAGGGCTTAGAGCGCGGCACCAGGAGGTCCGGTGGCACAAGGCTCAACCTAACTGGTGCGGTGAGAGACCTTTAGCTCTGAGCAACCATGGCCAGTAGGACCACGAAACCAGGTGAGTCTGAGTCGCGTTGTGTTGGGAGGAATGGGTTCTACATGCAGCACAGAGAGAGGAGATGCAGGGATGACGAGTGTCCAGAAAACATTTGTCCAAATAATCTCCCGTTATGTGGAAACTTCGTCTCTTATCAGTCGCTGCAAATAAGTCTGTCTGTCTTCTCTGTTTCATTTCAGTTGATGCTGATGAGATTAAGAGGCTAGGAAAGCGATTTAAGAAACTGGACCTAGACAACTCCGGGTCCCTGAGTGTGGAGGAGTTCATGTCCTTACCTGAGCTCCAACAGAACCCCCTCGTGCAGCGAGTTATCGACATATTCGACACCGACGGAAACGGGGAAGTCGACTTTAAAGGTGATTTTTAAATAGTTTCCCCTCCTCACTCTGACATGTTTTACTACCGACATCAGTCCTAAGGATGTGCTATGATGGTCTGCTGCCCCTTTCATCTGCTTTCATGATTAAATACTAATATTATTGTGTGTTATATGTTATAATATTTGTGTGTATGCTTCAGTGTGTGAACCGCTAACAAATCCACAAAGAGCCAGAACGACAAGTCTGACATGTTGTGCCTCAATGGGAGCAGTTCTAACAACTAGAGCAGCACTATTATACACTATCTGCTCCATAGAACGTAAAACGCTTTCATTGGTCAGTGGGCCGTCTTGAGATTTATTTGCATAACAACAACCCCATCACGGCGTGTTTGGCTTTTGGTCATTTTTGGTATAAATTATATTTATTATCTTAACTGATGTCGTTGTTTTCTGTCCTTCGGCAGAGTTCATCGAAGGAGTCTCCCAGTTCAGCGTCAAAGGGGACAAGGAGCAGAAGTTGCGTTGTAAGTGTCCGACATTCATCCGTTTTCATCACATCTTTCATCATCATTGGATTTGTTCCAGTCAGATGTCTGAGAGGACTTCTATTTCTGAATGGTCTTTCATGCTTTTAGTTTGTAGGAAGTCCTCTTTTACAAATAGATGTTTTGTATCGTGGAGAACTAAACGCTGCACAAAGAGGCTCAGCATCAAAACGTGGGCAGGTTTGAATAGGAACGATCCTCCACTACATACTAATATGATGTATAACAAGCTGGAGTTAACAGGTGTGCTGCTCAACAAGTAAAGTTCACAATAGAAATAGAAGGTTAGTTCAACAATCTGACACTGATTACACTGCAGAGGACATTCCACATGTCAACACATCTGGTGTCTGAATTATCTTTTTATTTCTGTTTGAAATAGTATTGAAGGAAAGATGAAAAACGTCAATGTTAACGACTGATTCCAAACTATTGAACGGCAATTTATGGAGACAAATGAAATCTCAATGAATCATCTGTAAGAACCACTGAACTTGTTAAACACACACACGACTGTCTTGACTTGATATTCACTCATAATGAAACATTTTAGTTCGTTTTTGTACACTTTTAATTGAACAAAATGTTCCACCTCCTTTGCAACATGTGTTTTATCACATAGTTGTGTATTTGTGCAGACGAAGGCCAGAAGCACCTTTCTTTTGAAAGTATCATGAGATGAACTTCTCTGTTGACGATGACGTCTCCTCTCTGACACCAGTTGCTTTCAGGATCTACGACATGGACAAAGACGGCTACATATCCAACGGGGAGCTCTTCCAGGTCCTCAAGATGATGGTGGGAAACAACCTGAAGGACACCCAACTCCAACAGATCGTCGACAAAACCATCATCAACGCAGACAAAGACGGTGATGGCAGGATATCCTTCGAGGAGTTCTGTGCGGTGAGTATTACGACCAACGTTCGTCTCCTTCGCCTCTCCAGAGAGCTTTAGACGGCTAAAATACTGGCACAACTTGACCTACTCTGGAGAGGCTCGGAGGAAAGTAAATAATCTGAAGATCTCCAGCAACACTTGCAGTATAAAGAACAACTTGAAGGCTCAACCACATGCGTTTACAATGAATGCATTCTCTAAGTGTTGGCGTCGTCTTGCTGAAAGTGGAAGTGATACGATTAGAGTGCTGACAGCAGAACAGTAAGTGTGTCATGTAACATGAACTGGGAGTTAAAAGAGGCTAGAGGCCTGGAGTGACGCCTCCCCCATTAAACAGTTATTTGATTCATCGTTGGTGTAAACCAAACTGAGGCCGTGTTCAGACCCACTTGTGTGAGAAACAATGCAGAGTTTTCCTACAAAACAAGTTTCTCTGAGCTCTGCGATCGTCGTTACCAAAGAGGAAATAGTTTTAATAACTTTCCAGACTATAAAACTCCTCTCTGGGAGTATTACAAACCATTTTGCTGTTTCAGCTTCTGATGAGACATCAAACACATTTGTGGATTTTATTGTCGAGTCATGAAAACAATCCGAGTCCAGTCTGTCAAACTGAAGTCACAGTAGAGCCTTAGTGCAAAGGAACAAAGGGAAGACTGGAGGAAAACACTCACCAGGAGAAGGATGAAGATGCACTTCTAAAATGTCACATTGCTGAAAATCTCACTAAGTCAAAGTATAGTATGTCATGAAATGTAATAAAAAAAGTCAGGAAAGGTTAGTATGTTTTAAAAAAAAAAAGTCACAATATAGTATGTCATGAATAATGAATAAAAAGTCACAGTACAGTTTATCTTTAAATGGTTTAGTTTGTCATTAAAAAGTCATAGTATAGTGTTATAAATAATGTCATTTTAAAGTATGTCAGGAAAAGTCATTAAACTGCCATTTAAATGTTCTAAAATGACGATGATGATGATGATGATGATGATGATGATGATGATGATGATGATGACGACGACTCCCTCTTGTCTCCTGCAGGTCGTTGGTGGATTAGACATTCACAAAAAGATGGTGGTGGACGTCTGACAACTTTGCTTTTTTCTTCCTCCATTTACTGAAGATCTGCTTGAAGACATCGTCCAACAAAATGCTCAACGAAAGTATTTTCTCTGTGAAAAATCCCCTCCTCACCCTCCCTCCCTCCCTGCCTCCCTCCCTGCCTCCTTCCCCCCCTGCCTCCTTCCCCCCCCCCTCCCTGAGCCTTCTGAAGCCAAACTTTCACCAAGTATTATTGAACAGGAACTCTCTGTGACTCGTCGCACCCTAAAAGCCGACGGACGGCTTTTTTCTAGCGCAGAGCGACGGTTTCAGTTTGGTGGAGGAAAGCTGGAGTGTGTGCGTGTGTGTGTGTGTCTTTAAGTGTGTATGTGTTCTGTATGTTTTACTGGTTTTTCAAGGTATGTGGGGGTTTTTTTTAATATTTATTTTGGTGTCATTGTTTTCTTTTTTCTTTTCTTTTTTGGAGAATCAAAGGAAGTCGATCTTAAAGAAAGTACAGGTTAGTGGGTGAGAGTAGTTAGCGGTGATGCTTGATTTCAGAACAACACAAACAGCATGAAGTGCCAACCAGAATCTATCGACATGCAGTTGAATTACAGGTAAAAATCTGTCTTTATTTTCGAGATGTAATTGTATTATGGAATGCATTCATCTGACTGGAGGATTGCATCATTTACACTTAAAGAACAGCTTCACTTTACACTCATGTTTGGCTACATTTAGTCAGGAATACGAGAGGGACGTCGGGCACTACATGTTTTCAAACGACACACTTTGGCTTCATGACCGTTGATATTCGTTTGCTTTCTTCTTCTTCTTCTTCTTTTTGTGGCACTTTTGTGTTATTAAGCACGACTTAGACGTTGACGTGAACATCATTTCCAAGTCGGAGAAACCTGTAAGTTCGTTAACTCCGACGGGACATGAACGCAGCACACTGCATGGATGTTGAGGAGTAATCTTTAAAAAAACATATATATATATATATATATATACTTTACATACATGTTTGTAGATTTACTGCAGAAATCTTAATACATAGAACTCTCAGCTTTATGGAGTAAGAGTTTTGCCAAGAAAAAACGGTTTCATATTTTCTGCACATTAAAATAAAACAAGTAAACGTGCATAAATTCAGATATTTCTCATTTAGTATTTACATGTTTGCGTTGATGATAATTAGAATCTGTAAAGCCACTGATTGTTGAATAACACGCAGGACCCCAAAAGGTTGGAAAGACTCATTCAAGTAACGTCGATCTGTACAAAAGAAAGAACATATTCTTGTGTTTCGACGCCTGTGAGATTTAGTAAATATCATCGGTACAGGTTTGGGTTATTAGCAGAGACACGACTGTAAAGGATGAAAAACCAAACGCAGTAATGTTCTGTAGTAGTGAACCGAATCTGTGTATTTGCAGCTCGTCTGCGTCTTTATACTCCAAAAATGGCCGTTGAACCGCTCCAAGCTGCTGTACTCGGTATTTAGCTCACTGCCGGCTTCATGGACTGATGCTCTGCAAAAAGACTTTTCTACCTGAAACGACTTGTGATGTGTTTGCATGACGTGTGATCTGATCTCCTCTTCTTCTTCTTCTTCTTCTTCTGCCCGTTGCTCTTTGCATGTAGATCAGATTTTATTAAAAGCTTTTAAAGCTTTCTTAAAGCTCTTTTTTCAAAGCTGGTCTCAAAATTTAATGAAATGAGTGAAATGTCTTGCGAATGCAAATAATCTATTCTGCGCATGCTAGTATATGTATTACTGGTTTGACCACTTGCATATTTGAATTTTTATACAGTTATACAATAAAATCTACAGTTTTTGGTGCATGTTCAATAGTTAGAAATCATTGAGAAATAGCTACTTCAATAGAACCTTAACCCTTAAAGAAAACGACTTAATTTAGCTGTAATAGTTTCATAAGCTAAACGTGTGGAGATGGTGTCAGGGTTGTGTTATTATCAGATAATGTGTTTCATGGTGAGGATAAGTAATCTTAACATCGTTTGTATTTCATTCATTTAGCATTTCACAGTTTTGGCTCATTTCATGAAATTCAGTGAGACCGTGTTGTGTTTACATATAAATAATGGTGATAAATAAAACATGAACATTTCAAGCACGTTGATGTTGCCAATAAAGGTTTAAACATGGAAAAAAAAAACTGTAATCTTAAATGTTTTTTAGTCGCCTGCCACTCGCTCTGTTTTAAGGGAAAGAAACCATGTTTTTGTTTTCTTCACTTTCTTTATTATTTTTATTTAGTTTTGTTATTAACAGTTGGTATCCTGCTTGTTTAATGTGAGGTCTGTGCTGAAATGTCTGCTGTTGGTTTAAAGGGATGTTTGTAATGGAGGCAACATGGATTCAGTCTTAGATTTTCACTCCTGTTTTCATCTTTGCTGCATCACTGAAACTTCATACATGGAAAAATGAGAAATAAACTGTTTGAAAGTTGTTACAGACGCTGTGAAGTTCTAGTCTCTTCATAAATGTTCCAGGAGCTTAACTTTAACTACGATTAATCATCATACGTTTACTGAAGAACAATTACAATGTAGGGTTTTAACTCCAGTGAAGGATCTCGACCTTCACAGGTGGTCTGATACAAAACGTGGAAGCACACAAACAAACAAACAAGTATTCTGAGTTTTTGTGAGATCAAAACATTGTCGACGTGCACTACTTAGTTATTACCAGCAGGGGGCAGCGTAGAGCTACATGTTAAACCACATGTGACTCAAAATACTATGTAGACAAATATTGTAACACATTGGCTTATAGTTAACATTTTTAAAGGTTTAGTTTTCATCTTACTATTGTTGTGGAAGAAATGTTAACATATTTCATACTGTTTAATATTTAGTACCACAACATTGTTTCACCCACAAAGTTGAAGCATCGGATCACCTGATGTTACAGGTGTTGGTGCCGTCACTGCCAATTAAAAGTCTTTCATTTCATTCAGGTTTCACTAAATGTCTCTAAATATATCTATTGTGGCTGAAACGTCTACAGAAACCCTGATCCTCACACGGTGACCTCAGTGTAAACATGAAACCATGACGGACGGAGTGAACACAGCGGCATCAGAAAATTACTTTTTATGACAATTTAATTACATTCTCTATAAGATACTCATTTGTATGACATCCTTTACTTTTTATGACATTTTTTTAACATTATTACATTCTATATTGCCTTTTTTTAATTTATAACATACTATACTAAAACTTAAAAAATATGTATAATTACTTTTGTATTGCTTTATTAGATATGCTACACTATAACTCTAATAACATTTCTATGAGATACTATGAATTTTTAAAAAAACTTTCTTTTGACATTCCATACTATGACTTTTTGATGACATAATATAATATGACTATTTTTTTAAGTGTAACATACTTTATTATGACTTTTTTATGACTATGCTTCGACAAACTATACTCTGACATTTTTAAAGACATCTGTATGACTTTTTTAATTACATACTATCTTATGACGTTCATACTGACTTTTTATCACATTTTTTTGTAAAGTACTATACAATGAATTTTTGTGACATTTTCTATGACATACTCTAATCTACTTTTTATGACGTTTTTTATTTGACATACTATACTATGACATGATATACTATGAACAGCTGTGCTGTAGTGCTTCTTTTATTACCATACTATGAATATATATGAGACTATCATGACATCATACTATGCCTTTTTTGATACATGATAACTTCTGAACTCTCTGGGATGATGATGATTGTATCTCTACCCTTTAAATAGACCTGTACTCATTTCTTTAGTTGCTGTTTGTTTGTCTGGTGATGTTAACGTATCGAGGACGTCAGAACACGTCTTCAAAGTGAAACCTGTGCCGCTCTTTATCAGTGTGGATGTCGTCTGTAAAAGCTGGACGCACACCAACCTGTCCTCTCACCTGTCACTGGGGGGGGGGGGGGGTCATCCAGAGTTCAGGGTACCTCTCAGGTAACTTAATTTCACCTGCAGGTAAGTGTCGACTGCAGCCGGTAAAAGGATCTGACATAAACACTTTCGGCCATGTTGTTGTAGGCATCAAATGACACACACAGACTATGAGTGTGTGTGTGTGTGTGTGTGTGTGTGTGTGTGTGTGTGTGTGTGTGTGTGTGTGTGTGTGTGTGTGTGTGTGTGTGTGTGTGTGTGTGTGTGTGTGTGTGTGTGTGTGTGTGTGTGTGTGTGTGTGTGTGTGTGTGTGTGTGTGTGTGTGTGTGTGTGTGTGTGTGTGTGTGTGTGTGTGTGTGTGTGTGTGTGTGTGTGTGTGTGTGTGTGTGTGTGTGTGTGTGTGTGTGTGTGTGTGTGTGTGTGTGTGTGTGTGTGTGTGTGTGTGTGTGTGTGTGTGTGCATTTAGCTAATAAAATAGCCAACATTAAACTCCATTTAAAAAATGTTTTTTAACTGATTCTATTAAAGCTACATTAAATCCCTTTTGGACACTAGGGGGCAGGAGAGTTCCACATCAGGCGGACAGACACTTAGTACTTTGAGTCTTTCCTTCTCGTTACTTTCTCCTTTACTGTATTTATATGGTAGTTTTAGTGAATTTACAACTATTTATTTTTTCAGATAAATCCATATTGAAAATAATAATTTTTTAATTATTCAAAATGAGTTCCACCTCAAACAACTACTACAGTCAAATCCTGCTTTTACATTAATGCACGATTACAAATCTAATAAGTAATAATATATTATAGTACAACAGTCACAGTGACGTTGTTATACTTTAAAGTACATTTTCACAAGTTATATTTTCAATGCAGGACCTGTAACCTGTATTTTTACAGTGTGGTATTTGTACTTTTAATGAAGTAAAGGATTCTTCCTCCAGCATTGTCTAACCGGTGACAATTAGATCCGATGTTAACAGTATGACGATGCAGGTTATTAAGGATCTCTAAACTAAGCTGCTATGTTTGTCTGGAATCTGATTTATTAACATGAATGTAAACCTTTCAGTCTGTCAGAGCTGATGTCTCTGAAATGGGCTGCTGTTGTAATTAAGAAAACATACTAGTTGGCAAAGAGAAACTTCAGAGAAACTTTCCTTTACAAATGGAGTAAAGTGAATCCTGGAGTATACGTTCGGGACAAAGGCAGCGTGATTAAACCGAGGCAGATTACATGTGTGCGCCTGTGATTTTGCGGCAGCGTGCTGGACTACAGTTACACACCTGTCTGCTGATAACGAGGCTCGGTTTACCTGCCGGGCTGCTGTATCTGCTCCATCAGACAGCTGCCAGACTGGTAATGAAGAGAGCTGACGAGCCCGACCGGACCACCTGACTGCACGGGGACACAGGTGAACAACCCCCCCCCCCCCCCCCCCCCTCACACCATCCTGGATGATCTTCAGGTGACGCTGAATATACAGCATATATGTATAAACTTTTATTTTACTTTTATTTGAAGATACATATTCAATCTGTGTTGTTCATGAATACCTTCTATTCTATCTTATTTATTTAAGTCATTGGTGGAATGTAACTAATGTACTTCAGTACTGTTTTGACTGTTACTACTGTAGTTCTATTTTATTGTATGTTCTTTTATACTTCTACTACACTACATTTCACAAGAAAACATTGTACTTTTTACCCCTCTACAGATATTTTTGACATCTTTAGCTGCTGGTTATTATAAAGATTTAGCATTCAAATTTGATGTTGAGATCATAAAATGATCCATTGTTGTTAAATTAGCTTCACCTCCATGAACTACAACATTAAAGTACAATAGTAATGTAAAATACAACATTAAAGTACAATAGTAATGTAAAATACAACAGTAACAGGGGCGTTCTACTTTTGATACTCTGTACTTTCACTTGAGTAGGATTTTAAATAAAGGACTTTTACTTCTAACAGAGTACATCGTAGTACTTTTACTTAAGTACACGACCTCTTCCAACACTGATAAATGTGGGGAAACTTATCATTGCACAGTAACTGTATTTATTTTCTATTTTATTTCGCTGTCTGATAGCACTGTCATTGACTACTTTCACATTTGCAGGTGGTGAAAATACAAACAAATACTATCTGTTAATTTAATCATTTACGCGACAGACTGGTCGGTTCTCTCTGGAACTTGGACGGACGGGTTGGCGAAGAGGACGTGAATGCAGCATAATAATAAAAAGGGTCTGACCGGAACCAAACTGATCTCAGGCTCTTCACGGTGTCTCTGTGGATCACATGACTAATAATAAAAAACACCACAACCAAAGATGAAATCAACAATAAAACTTTTATTGGTGAAACATTTTCCAATCAGTTAAAGTGCTTCACAGAAAATAAAGTGAATAAACTAGAAAAACAGACGTAGACAGACGGGTTAGAAAAGTGACTCGTCGTGTTCATGATCAAAAAAGAAACGAGAAATATTTTTGACAATAACAACGTCTTACATGAGCCGTTCGGTATGTGGTTAGCCTAGCTTAGCACAAAGACTGCAAGCAGGGGGAAACTGCTAGCATGAATTAAACTGTTATCCATCTCCTCACCTGTACAAATTACCCCCCAAATCAATGGACTGTTCAAGTCATTTCTATCTATAGACAGATTCATTAATGTGCAGAAAAGGAGTTTGGTTCCAAATTTCTGCGGGAAAAAGGCGATACTTTTAAATATGAATGACACATTAAGAGCCAAAGCTGCATTAGAAATATACTTCACAACTGTTGTAATATAATCGGTCCTTAAAAAGGTAAAAGTTCAATTTAACTGCTTTTCTTTCCATGAGTTCGATATCAATGTTGTGTCTGTGTTGAGTGAGTACAGACCTGGAGTCAGGACGTGGTTAGCCTAGCTTAGTTTAAAGAATGGAAGCAGGGGGAAACCGCTAGCCTCGCCTCAGTGAGCTTTTGAGGTGTTGCTAGGTGTATTTTTGAATTTTAGACAGAGCCATGCTAGCTGTTTCCCTCCGCTTACAGTCTTTACGCTAAGCTAGGCTAAGTACGTCCTGACTGCAACTCTGTACTTGTCCACACACACACACACACACACACACACCTAATCCCACTCTAAAAAAGAGATTAGAAACACGACATAAGCATCAAATTACAGCACGTGTACAGTATCATTTTTATATATTTGTACGAGAAAAGTTGGAGAAACATCTGACAAAGTCATCAGAAATGTATTCTGCTAACAAACAGAGCTAACAGCTAACAGCAGCGCTGAACAGGTGGAGCTCCGGCAGCAGTTTAGCAGTCTGTTTTACTCTTCAGGCAGGCGAGGTGAGACAGGCGAGGTGAGACAGGCGAGGTGAGACAAGGCCGGTTTGTCTCCGTCAGGTGGGAGCTCGGAGGTTTTGGACGGCCTGCAGGCGCTGTCGTCTTCTCTCCATCGCCTGCTGCTTCTTCTGCTCGATCTCTGCTGCTGAACATGAACCCACAACTGTAGAAAAACACAAAAACTACTGGATGAGCAACATTTGAGGGTTGTTCACAAAGACAATTAAAACAATATCTGAAAGACGACAAATGAAAAGGGGGTTAAAAAAGGTACAGAGCCGGTTCCCTTTAGGATGATCAATACGGAACTCAGAGCGTACCTGTTGCCTCCACACGGCTCTCAACATGGCGACTAAAAGCACTAACAGTGCAAACAATGGCAACAGTGCCGACAGAGCTAACGGCGTTAACCTGAGAGGGAAGTGAAGGGTGGGCGCTACGTTTCTGTGCGACGGTGTCGTTTATCAGCCTTAAAACGCGGTATGAGCGCAGCGTAGAGCGACGGTGGGGAACGCTCACATGGACAAAGAGGAAGTGAGCGACGGTGCGCAGCCGGCTACGTCAACAACGAACGGAGAACTTCAGACTACAACCAACACAGAGGTAAACGTTACTGCTCTATATCTTTACATAGCAAACCGTTTGCTGCTCTAGCAATACTCTGAATGTCATAGAGAGGACCTTTCAACTAACTGGTGATCAGTGAACTGTAAGTAGCGCTGCAGAATTCTGGGAATGTTCCAGGAGGGAACCTTCCATGAAAATTATCCAAACTCCAGGGTAATGAAGTTTTCCCAGTGTGGCTACATGGACGTTTATGTGAGGAGAGGCTTGATTTGTATTCTGTTTTTCGGCTCAAACTCAAATACAAATTTTAAATGGTTTTGAATCGGATCGTATTCATGCAGAAAACTGTGGCGACCGGCGGATTCAACGGTCCAGACAAAGGTTTAGTTAGATCGCGGTTTTGTGGAAAAAGACTTAGAATTGTCCAAAGATCTCACCTGTGTTAATTCATCCAATCACAACATGGTAAACTGAGTCAATGACGTGGTCGTTCCAGACTGAATGGAAACGTCTCTGTTGTTATCTGTGCTGCTGTGACATTACAGATTACTGAAGCAGGAACGGGCTCTTACCTTTGCTGGTCACTGTAGAAACTGGCTTCCTGAAGGTGAACTGGTCTTTGCCGGGGTTTCCCCGCGGTGCTGACTGGACCCGGCTGCTCCCCTGCGTCCATGTGGAGCCGTTCGTGGAGCCGGAAGTGTTTTTCGTTTGTGTGTATCTGAAAGAATCCGTCATCTGTACACCTGCAGCGATGTTAGAGCCGGAACTACCGGTCAACGAACTGCCAGCTGGTCTCCCTGAAGCACAGGGAAGACTTGTAGGCGTTTGTTTTTTGGGGTCAAAAGTTTGCCGACTGGCTGGCAGTCGGTTCCTGTTGGACAGCGGCGAAGAAGCTCTCTGGTTTGACATGTGACCCCCGGGAGGAGTCTGCTTGGCGGACACATTCTCCGCGCCGTGGAGCCGGTTCTCCACGTCTTCGCACATTTCACACAGCAGGTCGTCGTCGGCCAGGTCGTCCCAAACCGGGTCAGACGAGAAGAACGAGGACGGGTCCACGGAGACAGCAGGCGCCTCGCCGCGGGACGACACGGTCGCAGGTTTTACTGGAAAGCTCGGAGCGTTTTTTGACGCCGATGTGTTGGATGCGGTCGCGTTGTATTTGGCAACAGAAGTCCTTTGATGAAACGGTGGTTTCTGTGGGTCGGACTTCGCCGGGTTTGATGTTTGCCCGGTACGCCGAGATCCCGCCTCAACTGAAACACTGTGACCAGAAGGAGACCTGCTCTGCTGAGAGTCTCTAACTGTTTCTGAGCTGTAATCCACCTTCGACTTTGTCCAAGTGTCCGTCTGGATTCTTTTGAAAGAAAAACTAGGATTAGAGTCCAGTTTGAACGTCGTTCTTTGTCTCACGTTGTCCTTTTCCTCTTTAGAAACAGACTGGACGACTACGTTTGCTGGACTTTCCCGTTGATTGTGTATTTGACTGGGTGGTTTCTGGGTTGAACAGCGCTGTGGAGCGGTGAACTTCTGTGGATTCTGTGTCATCTCCAACACTAACGAGTCGTTGAGCAAGTCATCGTTTTCCCAGTCGTCCTCAAACTCGTCTTTTGCTGAAGTGACTTTAGCGTTCGTCGTGGAGACACCAGAAGTGGGACCGTGTGAGGAAGTGGGCGGTTTCCCAGAAGCCTCTTTGGGAGCAGGTTTAACTTGTGACGGCAGAGCTGACGAAACCTGACTCAGATTTCCGCTCAAATGTTGGGTCGGTCCGTCAAACAGGAAATCCAAATCGTCCTCCATATGTTGATCCAGGGGGAGCTGCTCGTCCGCCTTCACAGCAGGTTGACAATTCACGGGAAGCGACAGTGAAACGTTGTTTTGATCATCGTTCTCCAAATCCCAGATGTCCTCCGACAGGAGCTCCAGACTCTGCCGTTGCAGGTTCTCCACGTCTTCTTCATCCTGACGAAACATGTTGAAGTCGAACTGTTTGGCGAGCTTCAGCAGGTCGTCCACTCCGTTTGGCCTGTGGAGAAACCAAACCATTGGTTTACTGTGATGTTCTGTCAGCACTGTTACCGTTGTTTGCACTGTTGGCTGCTAACCGCCGTGTACTGGCAATCCCTACATCACATATATGTTGTGAATTTAGCACCTTTAAGCCTTGAAAATCATTTTCAGTTACCCTGACATGCAGAATCTTTATGCGTTTACCACATTTTGCTTCTCGCAAACATGTAAATCCAAATTTAACTCTCATTCTTGTTTTATGAATGTTTGAAGACATTTCTTATTGACGCCATATTCAGCCTGTAGACTTCTAATGAGAGGATGAAGATGAAGCTTCGTTACGGCCAAGAGGAAACAGATTGGTATTCGTTGCCTCTTCTGAACCTACCGCGGGGATTTCTTCTTGGGTCTGGGAACTCGAACATCGGGCGTGCAGGGAATGGTGGCGCTGTCTCCGATCCACTGCTGTAAAGTCGGCTCCACAACCGTCGGTCTGCCGTGCTTTCAGAGACACATCAAACAACACAACACACTATAAATAAACGCAGGTTATTGACTCTGCAGAGCATAGTCATGAACAGTGAAGACACTATTAACCCTTTACAAAGTATGTCCAAGAATAGAAATGTTCTTATATATTAATATATATTTAATCCCACCAGCCGTGTTACTGACCTTTGGAGCGATCCTGCTAACTATTTCTGAGATGTCCACAACTCCAGGAGGCTTCTGTTTCTTGCCTCCTTTTCCTGCAAAGACATACAGCTTCTTTTGTCCAACAAAACAAACCTCCAACAGTAATTATTCCAATATTGTGGTTGGAAACATCAAATGTTTGCCTTTTCTGTTTCCTAAAGTAAATCAAAATGATGGCTAATAGATTAACTGCAACACATGAACTTCATTCAACATTCTGAAGAGCAACCCTTTAAATATCCACATCACCATCGCATTGAGGTTTACCGAGTCTGTTGGGTGAAGGCGAGGTGGCGTCCCAGATGATGTCCTGCTGAAAGTCACAGTCGTTGTTTGGAGACTCAACACTGAAACCACCTCCGGCTCTGGATCTGGATCTGGGGATCCTGGTCGGGGTCTTAAATTCTGCAGGAGAAGAAAATGCAAATAACGGATTCAGATTAACAAACAACAGTATTTGCTGCTCAGTGTATTTGACTTCCGTTAAAGAGTATTTATGCACTCAGAGAGGTCGGTAAGGATTCGGTGTCTTGCTCAAGGACACTTCAGTAGGACACTGGAAATTAAAAAGTCTGGAAATTGAATATAGTTGTTAGCATGGAAAACGTATTTTCTTCTTATTATTTTTTCATCTGCTGTTTTTTTATATTCTTATTCATTTATTTGTATCAGTATTATTATTATTTTTTTTGTCTGACTAACCTAATTTTTTTATCTGTTTCATGTTATTGTGTTTAAACGAATAAAAAGTATAAATTCAGCGCTACACTTTATTTCACACGGCTTTCCAATGTCACGTGACACGGAAATAAAGAGGCAAATAATTTATTAGTTCATATTTTACAGTCATAACTGTAAATGTAGTGAATCTGGTTATATGCCGAATTGAAGACTGAAACCGTTGCTTTGTAAACAATGCATTTAGTCATGTTGTGTGACGCAAGTTATGTCCATACCTGCAAACTCATAAGGGGTGACAAAGGTGACAAGCCTGAAACCTGAAATGAATTTTCATTTTAAATATGATCTTTAAAATGTAGCATTCTGGTGTACTCTGAGAATAACATTAAGTGATACGACCATATTGTATTATTATGTATTATTCAGTTATTTATCACTATTTCAGCTCGAGTTGAACAGCTGGCTTGTTAGCTTCTTTTTTTTTTTTTTTAAATCAATATTATTATTATTATTATTAACAACCTTTATTTAGACAAAATCCATTTAGAACGAGGTCTCATTTTCAAAAGTTTTAGTCAAATAAAAACAAAGATAGCAGAGTAGTGAGAACCATCGCCTGCAAATAAAGTGATTAGTTTTCATTGAACCCTGTTACTGTATGTCTTCATATTAACTTCCACTGTTACTGTACAGCTGTTAGAATAGTGGCCTATCTTCTATTTGCAATTAATATGCATTTAATCCAGTTCTATTATTTAAATTAAAATGATAATCTACTCTGGCTGTGGTCATTACAGTGAACAGTGTGTACAGTGTGATGAGAGGGCACGTGAGCCCTTGTTGCTGTACTTTATCTCCTTGGAGCAGAGGCTGCATTCAGCATACCCTGCCTCATCAATGTATTTAAAACACTGTGACAGCAGGAAGCTGTACTCACGTCTGTTTAGACCTCCACCTTTATCCAGGCCAAGCTCCACTCACATCTCAGCCCTGCCCTGAAGCTCTTTGACCTCATCATCTCATCAGTATCTGGGCCTTTCATTCGACTTTGAGTTAAAAACAGCAACCAGCTCCGCCGGTGTTCTGGTTTAACGTTAACGAGTGGCCGCGTGAACTGAACCGGAACACGGGGGGGGGCTTCATGTTTCATCACGTCCTGAACTGTAACGGTACATAACGGAACTTAAACTTTAACGGAGGGAAGTGAAGACATGATCTTAAAGCTGATTGGACAAGACTCGACACATCAAAGATGCGTTATTGCGAAGATCGCCACGTCACCATTTCTCCTCGTCTCACTCCAATCGGAGAAACGGTGTCTGGCCAGTTGACCCCCCCCCAAAAAAAACACTCTACGGATTTACACGATTCACGTGGATGACATATTTTTGATTCAAAACGGCGAATTTCGCCGAAAAGCGACAAGTGTGCAGGTATGTATGTCTCGCATATACAATAAACCCCAAAATAGCGGAATATGTCCGTGTAGTCTGGCGGGACGTCGTCGGGCCTTGTAACGTTACCCGTTGGAGAGTCCACATCCTGAGTCTGCCTGAAGCTTCTCCTCAGTCGGTTTGGTTTCGATGGGGCCGTGTGCAGCGGGGAGCCCGTCAGACCGACCGGAGCGTCAACCGTCCCGCGGCTCCGGTTCATGGTGTACCGGCCGTTACCGGTGTGTCGGTCGACTTGCTTGCGGTTTACAACGCTGAGTTGTGCTTTGTTTATTTACAGTTTATTTGGTTGTAAATTCGGCCAGTCGGCAGTGTTTTTGAACGGCCCGCCATCTTGTCTTTCCCAGGGTTCCTTTCGAGGGTGCGTTCACGAGCAACAAAGCTGCTCTGATATTCCGCACACAGAATTGCATCTAAACCAGTAGTCTAGCCGTGGTTTATTTTTAACATTAAAAAGTTGTTGAAGTTAAACAGTTGTATCAATTAATCAATATCAGTGGTGGAATGTAACTAAGTACATTTACTATAAGCTACTTAAGTACAAATTCAAGGTACTCAAGGCTTACTTTACATGAGTATTTCCATTTTATACTACTTTATACTTCAACTCCACTACATTTACTTGATTATTTAAGGTACTTTACAGATTGAGATTATTAATGTAAAATATAAATCAAGTTATACATCCTGCTATAGGATATAATTGGTTAAACAGCTGTATATAAAGTAATTAGAATAAATGTGAAACAAAGGCTCAAGTCATATCTTGCATTAATCTGAAATGTGCTTTTCTGCGTGGTAGGTACTTTTACTTTTGTACTTTAATTATATTTTGATGCTAATACTCTCAAGTACAATATTTGCCTCTGAAATGTTGTGGAGAAGAAGTATAAAGTAGCAGAATATGCAAAGTAAAGTACCTCAAAATTGTACTTAGGACACTGCAGGAGCGTCGAAAAAAAGAATTAAATGAGGAGTTACAAGTAGAAGGGTAAAGGCCGTGTTATACTAGCAAAGAACATGGTTTGTTCGGCCACCATGACGGAAATCAAAGGTGTTTGTTGTATTTAATACGGGGATAACAGCGCCTTTTTTAAGGTCTTTCTCGGAAGACACTCATAATGTTGCAATGGATTGTGCACACGATACTATAAGTGACAGAATTGCATAAAGAATGGCACCAGAGAGCAACCCAGCTTACTTTTTTGGGTGTGAATGTTGACGGACACAGATCTCCCAATCTGACTAGGAAAGGTGCAACTAGTAGAGGATGTTTCCTAAACTATTTGACCCTCCTTGTAAATTATGGAATTAACATGTCCTGCCTGGTGTAAGATGCACCATGTCTATGTACCACACAGAGGTTGTAACCACATTGTTAAAGCAAATTTGTGATTTTGGGCTATATCAATAAAATTGCCTTGACCTGACACAGCTGTGTGCGTAGCAGGAATATATATTTATGAACAGGCCTAAAATCACGAGGGGGTTTGGTCTAAAGATCCATTACAATCATCATGACTAAACATGAGAGAGTCAGAGCAGCAGTAAATCTCAGAGAGACATTAGACATCAGTTATAAGTGTGTGTTCAGAGTGCAGCTGCAGGCCGGGTCCATGCAGCAGACGACAGCGGGGGTTGTTTGTGAAGCTGTCAGCAGCAGCTCTCCTCTTCCTCCAACGTTTCCCCCAAAGGAGGGATTAGCGCGTCCCGTCCCGCTGGGCCGACAGTATATACACACTGTGAAGTGAGCGCACTGATGCTGCTGCTGAAAACAAGCTCACTTCAAAATGAGATGAATGCCATTTGGAAAAAAACACATGCAAAGTGACTGACTCACTGAGTTATGATTAGTGGAGGCAGCTGAAGTCTACAAATGTTCTTAAATTCCATCTTAACCTGTTACCACTCTGCTGAGTGTTTAGTGTACATTTGCGTCATGTACAGAACTGCTATGTATAGGTAGGTCCCTTATTATGAAAAGTAGTACTCCTGATGCAAATTTTGAAAAAAATACACTCCTGTTATTTTTTTCTTGCCTTGCACACGGGCTACAACTGCATACTGTGTTGCATAATGACAATAAATGATCCTTAAATCCCTATTTTAAAAAGTGAGATTTTCACATCTTTTCATGGAGAAATGCACAGCCCGAGTTCAGAAACTGTGCCTTTAAATGAACCGTCAAGACTTCTGTACTGTTGTGATGTTACACCTATACAATACATAAATAAATATATATATATATATATATACATAAATATATATACAGTATATACCAGTGGTGGGCCGTCAGGGCCTGCAAAGCCTTCTCTGCTGGCCTAAACAGAATCACAAAGTTATAGCTATTTTATAATTTTTCTTAAATACACTACATGTATTATAATTTATAAAAATATTTTTCCCATTATCTTATTGCACAGCTACTGTCTTCCTCAGTTGCTCTGCTTCCAGTGCAGATTGTTTTAAGTAGAGCTTTTATCCAATCAGATTTCACCTCTGTGTCTCTAGGTAAGAAGAGAGGCCCGAGGCCTGCAGACTCACAAGTGAATCCCTTTGCAGTTTAAGTGAATGGGGACGATATTGTTGATTGTCATAGTGTTCAACCAATCAGATCTTTAGTTTGACATGTTGGGCGTATTCTTTGACGTGCCAGAGCCTGCTAGCTGGCCTAGCCATACGTGATTGGTCAGTGGGCTAGCCTGACATGTTGGGCGGTGACAATCTCAATATCTGCCGAGCAGACATTTTCAGCCCTCAAACGCATTAAAACGTATTCAAGAAATACAACTGGGGAGGCTCGACTGTCTTCACTGGTGTCCATGAATCGAGAAGGACTTCTTACTGGAACTAAAACGCACGGATGTACTGAACAACTGTGAGATTAAACTCTTTATTAACAAAGAAAGGAGGATGGACTTTGTCTTTAAATAGTGAACAGCAGCTCTGGTAAGTTAAATGCGTTTGTTTTTACATCTGCAGTAGCTTTAATATGCTTGTTTGTATATTATTATTTGTACAACTTGTTTTTATGTAGATGGATTTTTGTTTAGCTTTTTTTGTCAAAAGCTACTAGCGACAAATCTAGCGACTTTTTCTGGTGTTATTGGAGACTTTGCTGATGTTTTGACTCAATGACGTTAAAGCACTACCGTTCTACAGTTACTGCCGTGAACGAGCAGCGTGTGCTGCCGTGAGCCCCTCTGCCGCCCAAAAGCACACACAGGCGGGTACTCTCACAGAAGCCTCGCGCTGCAGTCAGAGCAGAGGAGACGCACTCTCGGCGTAGTCTCTGCAGTTAGTGTATTTACAGGTGTTGGCTTCATTTTTACACGAAACAAATAATAACCGTAGCTGTGTTTCAGCTGCAGGACAGCAGTGAAGGCCCAGGTATAAAATGCACGGCCCGCCACTGATATATACAGTATATAGGCATCAGCTGATAGGAAGTAAACATGGACCCAAGCTGTTGCCAAGCAATGCAATTAAAATAATAACTGAGCATTGCAGAGATAGAGTGAATACAGGTATATTCAGACAGACAAAGTTTTTTAATAACATTTTTTAAACATAAGAGCAAGTGAACATGTTCTAGTAGACATGGAGTATGATATGCAACAAAGGTCAAAGGTTGGAGTCGAAATCGGAGACTTTAAATATATTTATCCAAGCAATACACCTTGCGAGCAGCAACATTCCTGTATTACACTTGGCTGGGAGGACGCCACACCACCCAGGCCATTGGTCAGCTTCACTAGTGTGCAATACCGCTTTATTACAGTGACATTATGTGCTGCTACCATGTATCATCCTAGTGCAAGTCATGCCTGTTATGTTATCCTTATTAAATTATGAAACCTAAATGTTTTCTGTTTTGTATTAATGTCACATGTTCTAAGTGATGAGAGGGCAAAATGTAAAAAAGGCCCTCACTTTTGTCGTCGGTGTGTCTCCATTTCCATCAGTCTTCACCTCCTGCCCAGAGCTTAAATATTATTGAATAGCTATATTCAATATTAGCTAAATAATAAGCAACATTTAGGACGTATCTGTTACTTAAGGCGAGACACTACAGGCGAAAACATCAATTGTTAATTTTCAGAGTTTGAGATATTTTGCTTAAAAAACAACTTCTTTCAGACTATTGGGGAAAGAAAATCATATTAATATATAATACATATTTTTTAGGTATTTATTTTACTATGTCTATTTGCATCAGTAGATTTCTCCTGAATTCACAAAGAAATAGCAATAAATAATGCCTCATTTGCATATTCAAGAAACTATATCTATATTCTTACGGTTTTTCAAGGTATGTTAATATATAATTTATAGCCTGATTTATAGAACATTTTCTTCCTTAAAACATTGCGAAAATTTATATTTTGCGGTCAGATTTCTGTTCTGGAAATGTATAAAAATTAGCACATAATTAATAAGATTATGCCTAATTTGCATATTTAAGCAGACATTTTTTGGAAACCATGAAATACAAATGTTGATATCTATTAGTTGTAGAAATAAAGCCTGCATTCAAAGTAACTGAAAATGGAACCATACACAGTAAATTTGTCGGAGTAAATTTTACTCAAATTGAAAAACAATTTACTAAAAAAAAACACATTTGGTCCCAGTCTAAATAGAGTAAAATCTAGTCTTGCCTCAGAGTTAATGATTCAGAGTATTTTTTACTCTATTCAGTGTTTATATTTAACTCTACATGATGATAATTTACTCTATGTAGCATAAAATGAAAACAACTCTACTGCCATTTTACTCAATTTAGTTATATTTTACTCTATATGGAACTAAATTTCACTCTATATAGAACTAACTTTCACTCTGTATAGAACTAACTTTCACTCTGTATAGAACTAACTTTCACTCTGTATAGAACTAACTTTCACTCTGTATAGAACTAACTTTCACTCTGTATAGAACTAACTTTCACTCTGTATAGAACTAACTTTCACTCTGTATAGAACTAACTTTCACTCTGTATAGAACTAACTTTCACTCTGTATAGAACTAACTTTCACTCTGTATAGAACTAACTTTCACTCTGTATAGAACTAAATTTAACTCTGTATAGAACTAAATTTAACTCTGTATAGAACTAAATTTAACTGTATAGAACTAAATTTAACTCTGTATAGAACTAACTTTCACTCTGTATAGAACTAACTTTCACTCTGTATAGAACTAACTTTCACTCTGTATAGAACTAATTTTCACTCTGTATAGAACTAACTTTCACTCTGTATAGAACTAACTTTCACTCTATATAGAACTAACTTTCACTCTGTATAGAACTAACTTTCACTCTGTATAGAACTAACTTTCACTCTAGAACTGGAGCATTGGAATGTATTTGTGAATCGTTCTGCGTGCATTTGTGAGTCAAATTTATTTGTAAATCCTTCTGTGTGCATTTGTAAATCGAATATATTTGTGAATTGTTCTGTGCGCATTTGTGAATCTTTCTGTTTGCATTTGTTAGTCTTTCTGTGTGCAGAGTACACAGAAAGTTCAGAGTAAAATACACGTGTTAGTGCCAACAAACGCAGCTAGAAACAGTCCGCTTAAAAGATCGTTAACAGCTCTTTTCAGAGTAAAATACACGTGTTGGCGCCAACAAACTGCAAATTGTAACTGTCTGTCTACATAGCCCTTTTCACAGTAAAATGTACCTGTTGCACCAACAAACTGCAGCAAAAGACAGTCCCTCTACAGTACTCTACACAGAATAAAACATAGGTGCACCTGCTCAGCGAAGTCTGCTGGCTACTGATGATAGCTAATACTACTTTACTGAGACTTTAATACAGATGTGTGGACAATCCACCTGGCGTTAATATGTCCATAAACCACCAAATATTTTGCGAATTCATGTTAATTTGTTAGAAGCTAACATTTGACTGTGACTGTGAAAAAGTAGAAGCTAACGTTAGCATCTGGCAACGCGAACAATCAGAAGCTACGGCTCATATCTGACAGTGCAAATAGTGAAGTAGGTTAGCTGCAATGTTGCTACAAAATGTACAACAGCAGCAGTTACTGTTTGACAGACCAAACTCAGTTTTTATTGCTCAAGACACTTAAGGACATTTTCTAGAGAAAGGGCTTCTGTCATTTTGTTTTGCTAACGTTACATGAGAAAACTAGAAAATGCTGAAAACGTTGATGAAACAGCGACTACAAGCGGCCGCCGATGACATATTTGGGCTGTTTGACAAAACGGTAGCAGATTACGAGCAGGAACTGTGTCGCTTAAAAGACAATGAGAGACAACACAAACTACTGGAGGCGGTTTTCAACCCTACACTTCAATTAAACATTTCAGGTTTGTACAATTTCAACATTTTTCTCAGTCTCTACATTAGTTCTGTGCGTTTTAGTCACATTTTAGACAATGTTTTAACAATCTGTTTTTAGTGAGGGCCTTTTCTTACTTGTCCTTTTTTGTACTTTCCATTTTCTTCCGGTGAAATGTTGGTGTCACTCTTTTGGTGAATTGTGTCAGTTAGCATGTGGCTAATGTTAGCTTAATTTAGCTTTGGTTTGGAATGGAGTCTGACTCTGTTGAGCACAGGAACGTGTGATGAAGTTAACTCCGGGTCAGCCCCACACTGGTGATTTGAGGAATTTAATCGTGCTGTAGCTTAGCTTAGCTTGTTAGCCGATGGGAGAATGGGAGAGTAGTAACCTAGCAACAGCAGCAGTTAGTGGCTGTGTGATAGAGGCCAAACTGTTCTAGACTATGGTTTTTACTTGAAATCCTCAGCAGACGTTCAAATCTCTTTAACTTGCAAAATAAAATATGTGTGACTAAGTGAGTTACAATAAACTAATGTTCAGGAATAGTTGTTATTTATTAAGACTTTAACACAAATATGTTTTTACTAGTTTCATAGAAAATGGCTGCCACTGTGTGATGGGAAATTTTAGTATGCTAGTACATTTATACTGTGATTTAATGTATGTGCCTTACTCACTAACAAAACTATCTGTGACATATGATTGTGTACTGAGAGAGTGGGAACAGGAACATATGGGTTATGTCTGCCTTTGCTTTGATAAGGGGAAGTAACCAAATGGGGGTTGCAGGTTAATGTTTAGGTGTGAAGATCCTAATTTAATCAAAGGTAACAGAGACACATGTCTTTGTGTGACAAGGCTCAGAAGAGGAAGGGGCTGACGGAAGGTGTCAATGGGGAGCTTGAAACTGCTGACCAATTGTTATAATGTAAATATCTGATGTCTCCCCCCCCCCTGCTGTGTGCTGAGATCTTTAAGAGCAAGAGAGACACTGGATTCTTGGCCCATCCTCTGCAGACTGTATGACGATGAAGCCTTCTCTGCGCAGAGAATAAATACTTTAAGGACAAACTTCTTTTCTCAATGTTTCTTGTTTCAGTATTATAGGACTCACTCGGTACTAATGAATAGTTTTTTCCACCACAACTGCCACTAATGTTTTTGTAGTAATATAGATACAATTAACACCGCTGAAGATCATCACTGATCTCACGAATTAAGTATTGACCAGTGTGAAGTCACAGTTGTCCATATTGTGCTCCTTGCAGATGTCCAGCAGCTGCTGGTGGTTAAAGATGAAGAGGAGCCAGAGGAACTCTGGACCGGTCTGGAGGGAAAACATCTCAGTGGGCTGGAGGAGGCCGATATCACCAGGCTGATATCACCATTCACTGCTGTTCCTGTGAAGAGGGAAGATGATGAAGAGAAGCCTCAGTCTTCCCAGCTTCATCAAAGACAAAGGGACGAGGACAGACAGAGAAGTAGAGCTTCCAGCCAGCAGCTCAGCTAAGCTAATAAAAACAGAAACTGATGGAGAGGACTGTGGAGGATCAGAACCAGCCAGGAGTCTGGATCAAGATATTCATTCACAACCAAAATCTGATGAAACGGCTTCAGACTCTTCTGAGACTGAAGTCAGTTATGATGACTGGCAAGCACCTCTGTCAGATCCTGAAGCGGAAGACAGTGACAGTGATTGTAAGAAGACCAGGGCACCTGAGTCTGCTGTACATGCTCTGAAACCTAAGGAGGCCCCTCTAGGTGATGGTGGATGTAATTCTGGCAAAAAATCCCTGAGCCTCTTTAAGTACAAGAGGTCACTTCAGAGACAGATGATATGTAACTGTGGCAAAAGGTCCTCCAGCTGTCTGGTTTGTAAGAAATTATTTAGAGTGAAGCAAAAGGTAGATTGCCAAACAAGAGTCCACACAGGTGAGAAGCCGCTTGGATGTGACGTTTGTGAGAAAAGATTTAACCGGCAGTCAGATCTTAAGAAACACATGAGAGTCCACACAGGTGAGAAGCCCTTTGGATGTGACGTTTGTGAGAAAAGATTTAACCGGCAGACACATCTTAAGAGACACATGAGAGTCCACACAGGTGAGAAGCCGTTTGGATGTGACGTTTGTGAGAAAAGATTTACCCTGCAGACAAATCTTAAGAGACACATGGGAGTCCACACAGGTGAGAAGCTGTTTGGATGTGACGTTTGTGAGAAAAGATTTACCCTGCAGACAAATCTTAAGAGACACATGAGAGTCCACACAGGTGAGAAGGCGTTTGGATGCGACGTTTGTGAGAAAATATTTACTCTGCAGACAAATCTTAAGAGACACATGAGAGTCCACACAGGTGAGAAATTGTTATCTTAAGTTTGTTGTAAAATATGAATTACATAATTGTAATGGTAAGAACTACAGCAGTTTTCATTGTGTTTTGTTGTCTTGTCTTCAAAAAAAATTAAAATGTTATGTTAAAAGCAACAACGACGTACACAGGTATGTGTCTGAGGAAACATAAAGAAACAGAAGACACTGCACATGAGCGAATATCTGCATTTAAAATGCACATTTCATGTAATGTCTAATCAATAAATATTCAAACTAAGGGAAATACTGGATTGTTTCTGGAAAGCAGAAACCTTTATTGTGCAATTGTGTGTCTGATTTTTGACATTTTTTTAATCTGTATAAAAGTAACCAGTGATTCTATCTCAGTGGGTTTGTGATTCTTTTTTTTTTTTTTCTTGGTTGGTCACAGAAACTTACAGGTCTCATGGTTTTGTGTAATTTCCTAGAAGGTAACTGTAGGATGACTCCTGGAAAGCACTTTGTAATTTGATACCAACTATAGGGGAAATTGAGTGTTTCATTGGCAAACTTCCAATTAATTGAATCCATTTCATTGCTGGTGAAGTTCGTCTTAATTTACATTTAATTATATATGGAAAATAAAGTTTACAATGCTAAATAATAATCATGTATTATTACTATTTATTATAAACTCAATACAACTAACCAAAGTCAAAAAAATACAAGTGTGTTTTTCAATAGTTTGCTCAAAGAAATACTATTTTGCACTTTTCCCTCATATAATGCAAACGTGTTTATATTCATCAGATACGTTGGTGCTTTAAATTGTCCTGCTGCTTTTGTTGTTTTTCTTCACATCCAGTACATGATTGAGTTCCTGACGGTTGACCCAAAGTGACCTGATTGGTGGGATTTCACAGCGAGGAGCCAATCAGGACCGAGTCCAACTGTGAAACGTTTAAACTGAGACTACTAAAAGAAAACATTCTACAACATCTAGTCATTGTGAATCACACCCGTACATAAGATGAGCGGGAATTGGGAACCCAAAATTAGACCGCCTCTGAAACGATTTAAACATTAACATTCAAAAACAACCCAGCCACCATTTACTGTCTTCCAAAAGAGTGCAGCCCTGTTTCCAACTTACCAACTGTGTGGACTGAGGTGAAATCTGAGCGATTCATCATTGGGCCGACATGGCGACCCTCCGCCTGGCTCGCAGCCAAACACAGATACGCACCATATTTCATGGCCTATGCGTCCGAATAGAATATCCTGCTGCTCTAAAGAAAACAGTTTTGATGCACTGAGAGAGGAATCCGTGGCAGAGCTGTCAGGAAGGAAAGAGGCAGCTACCTGGTTTTTACATTACAGTGGCAGCGGCTAAATGACTCTTTTTTTTCCCCAGCAGACATTGTCCGTCTTTGAAATGCGATCCGGGACGCCAAAGAAAAAGGTCTGAGCGCTTTCAGGCCGGCGGATCGGAGAGCATGTGTCAGATATGCTGCTCTCTAATCTCACCAATCTATCACCGTCTGCTTAGAAGTGCCAGAGAGCCTCCCGGTTGCAAACTGCGGTACCAACTCTCATCTGTAAAATGCTGAAATCAAACCTGTTTGTAAGTCACAGTGCAGCTACAGGACGAGGTCTGGATACTGAAAATACTCTGCGAATCAACCATTATCAGATACTGAGTCAGATGTTGCTAAATCCTGATTGGTGCATGAATGAAAAAACAAGTAAAGAAATCTGTAACGTTAAAACAACCAAAACTGTTCTAACTTTGGCAGAAAATAGATTGTTTATATTGGACACTGTCGCTTGTAGTAATCTGATGGAGAAAATACATTTTATGACCTTAATTAAAAGAGACAGTTCAACTCCAAAACAAAATACTTACTTCTCCTCTTACCTGTAGTGCTATATATCAATCTAGATTGTTTGTGTGCGAGTTGCCGAGTGTTGGAGATATCGGCCGTAGAGATGTCTGCCTTCTGTAGAGCTAGATAGCATTTGGCTTGTGGTGCTATTTTCTACCAAACTACAACTGCATCACCGCGCAGAGGGAAGCGTGCATCTACTCATTGTCGAGAAGTTCGTGTCAACAGTTTCTAGGTAATGGATACTGCTAGCTAACCTAGCACTAATGAACTAACTAAAGTCACAGCTCAGCCGAGGAGGACGCCATCAATGTCTACGTCTCGCGTTGTCAAATGCTCGAGGCTCTCGCTCATGAGTGGATGCACGCTTCCTTTGAGGGTGTGGTTCAGTAGAAAAAAAAGTTCCTACATTAAGCCCCAGTTCCACCGAAAGCCGGACATACTACGGATGTCCCCGGATACACTACGGATCAGATCCGGGGTCATCCGGGAGTGGAATCGTAGTGAAACCGTAGTCAGTCCGGGACGTTCCGTGATGAACCGTAGTAAAACCGTGGCCATCCGTGCTGAACCGTGGCCATCCGCGGCCGTCCGCGGCGTATCCGGGAAGACGAGCGGCTCGTCGGACGTACAACTAACATCCGGGGTGATCCGGGGACATCCGGGAATGGAGAGGGGGGCGGCGTTGATCGTAGCGCATCCGGGAAGAAACGTAGTAGGACCGGGATGAACCGTAGCGTAACCGTGTTAATCCGGGATGAAACGGGAGCTAGTTGACACCCCGGAGCACCCCGGATGGGTTTAATTTTCGGCGTGTTGTTGTCGTCTGAGGAAGATTCTTTTTCTCTTCTTTTCTTTTCTTCTTCTGCTGCTGCAGCAGCAGCTTTCTTCTTTGCAGCAGCAAACGCCAGACACTGCAGAATTAAGGACCTTTAAATATCAACAAGACTTTGAGTTTCTAATTTAAGAGATTTTATTGTTTGTTTGTTGTTGGTGTAATTCTCTCTGGTGTTTTTGTGACCTTTTGAGTGATTAGTTGTAAACCTTTGGCTTATATTACAACCCGTCTGATCTTCAGACCGTTCACGCTTCTTGACTTGTCAGATTTCATGTCATGTTTCCAGATCTCAGCTAACTTAACGTGTAATGAGATCAAAACTGATAGAAATGACGGACAAAACTACCAAGACAAGACCGTAGTAACATTTGACCAGAATACTCCTTTAAAAACTGATCCTTGTAACACTGTAAAACTCTCTAATTATGGAAGTCATTGTACAACGTACGCCTATATTTAACACTTTATTGACTGGTATTTTATATCCAGGGATGGAATGTAACTAAGTACTTGTACTTACATGTACATGAGCCTTTTATTCTCATGCTACTTTATACTTCTACTTCTCTACATTTATCTGACAGCCTTAGTTCTTTTACAGTTTATACAAGTACAGTTGAAACAATTAGTAGATTAATGGACAGAAGTCTATAGATAGACAGATTAGTCTATGGACAGAAAATTAATTGGCAACTATTTTGAAGTCAAACAAACACTGCGAAGACAGCCCGCCCTAGGCAAATGCTAGGGGCGTAATCCAATCCGAAGGGGCGCCAAAAATTAATAAATCAAGACTTATAACTTACTTTTTGTTATACCATTTTCATGCTATTATTTCAAAATATTACAAAAAAACCACAAGATAAATACGTAGCCCTATTTTCTTGGTTTACCCTGAGCATCAACCGCCATGATTTTGAGAATTTCTCTTTTAAGTGTGATCTGCATAGATTAATCTCAAATACATGAAGCTATGCAGTTTCTGTGTGAGCGTGTGACCACAATGATTGGTGGTGGACTTTGCTGCGACGCAACAGGCACCAAATTATTCAGGGCTTTGATTATGAAGGTGTCATTTTGGACTCTGTGTAATCGGGACGGCATTTATCACTATTTTCACTATTTTTACAAACAAAACAATAAATTGTTTAATGGAGAAAACAATCAACAGAATAATCCATGATGAGAATAATCTTTAGTAGTTCAATATGAGTAACATTTGAAACAGTAAAATCCTGCTTTTACATGAATGCATGAGTAATAACAATCTAATGATATAATATATAATAGTCCAAGAACTTTCACATGTTACAGAGTATTTTAACAGTTTGGGAGTAGTACTTTTATTTGAGTAAAGGATCTGAATACTTCTTCCACCACTGTTTATATCTCTACAGTAGTAAAACAGCTCTTCCTAAGAGGCTTCGTCTCATTAAGAACACCAACCTAATTGCCTTCATTAAGCTGATTGACTCTGGGAAGCTGTTTGTTTTTCTTTCTCTCTGGAAAGATTTTGTTTTTTTCAGCCTCCAAGAAACTCAATGTGTTTCAGCCTTTTGTTACTGACAGACACACAATGGGAACCATTTAGCTGAAAACAAGACAATTCAGTGGAAACCTTTGTATATGTAGTTTCCTTTGAATGTGCTGGAATAAGTATGCTTTGGGGCATTTAAACGTATATTTTTCCTTAAATAGAGTTATTAAAAACGACACCAGAGCTTAAAGATATGGACAAGATGGGGTGTCTAAAACAGTGCAGATGTGGCTCAGTTAAGAAGACAATGTTTTTTTTGGGGGGGGGGGGGATATATTTAGCTCACATGAAGCAGAGGAAAGTGAAACTGGACGAGGTCTGCAGACTGAAGTAAAGTCAGGCAGACATGACGTCATGCATCCAGTGTCTTCCCTTTGAGCTGCAGCCGGTTAA
The DNA here is from genome assembly GCA_032191485.1 of Leptoclinus maculatus. NCBI lineage: Eukaryota > Metazoa > Chordata > Actinopteri > Perciformes > Stichaeidae > Leptoclinus > Leptoclinus maculatus. The sequence goes on from JAVDOI010000009.1 coordinate 24,370,277, forward strand.
CAGGCGGCGATGAGCAACATTTCCTCTATCGCAAGCTTAAAAAAAGAATTCCCGTCGAGAGTCCAGAGTACACAGTTTACAGCTCGCCGCACTTCAAGTCTAATGTTCCACGAGCCTCCCTGCACATTTCCACTTCAACACCCACTTTAATCCGTGCAAACGACTCCGGTTACTGTTTCATTATCGGCCTATAAACTCCACGATAAGTGGCTCCGTCACATCCATCTGAAAGGCGCCCAAGACGTCGCCCACAAAGTGCCCGCTTCAGCGTGCAGGCCTGCGTGTGTTTGGGCTGAGCTCAATGCTGCATTTATTGCCACTGACTGGCCCATTGTAATTTGTGTCAGATGGTGTCCCAGCTCTTTGTTTTTTGAGAGGAGTACAAAGAGTTGGGAGCAGAGCAACACGCAGACCGTGTGAGGGGCCGAAGAGGAAAAGTTTTTAAGTTTAAGTTTAGGGGTTCATTCGTGTCGTGAGGTCACAGCAAACGGGGCAGATTTCTGATGAGAAAACAGGATACACCTAAAGAAACAAGTTCCTCACTCCGAACAGGCTGTTGCAATTCATAGACATCCCAGGGAATTATTTCGTATGTTATCCAAGTAATCATGAACAAACCACGCACAGAGGTGGATGGGTCCATCAAGCGGCGACTTTTCACATCAGAAGACCGCTGATTTATTCGTCACATAACTTGTGCACTTCCGTCGTTATTTCAACCCAAACGACGATCTTTTCCTAAATATAACCAAGTAGGTTTGCTGCCTCATTTTAACAATTTGTTTCCTGTAAAGACGAAAGTTTACTTTGAAAAAACAGTCTGCATGTGACGAGCGGAAATTGAAACGTGTTATGAGAACACATTGCAGGCCTCCAAAACAATCACTGCCCTCCAATATGAGTCTCTAAATCTGCCACCTCTGAGAATAAAGTTATATAATCCTCCAGATGTTTACTACATTAAACCACTTTTTTCAACACGTTTAACTATTGTTAGTGGTGGAGTCCACCTTTCTACGGTTCAATCAGCGCTTTCCAAAGCTTTCAACTGTATCTCACTATTTTTCAGGGAAAGTACCAAACTGTATTATAACAATAATGCTTATAACGCTAATTAAGAGGCTTCTGTCTCTGCTTTACTCGCTCATTTTCTCTCATTGCCAACCAAAGTAACCTGGCAATAAAAAATTAAATAAGTATACAAGTTTAAACAAAGCTTCAATATTATATTTTTACGAGCATTTTGGTTGAGCTAACCTCCACTAGCCTCTTCATAGCCCGTGATGCTAGCGGCACATAGTGAGATACTTGGTTAGGTTTAGGAAAAGATTGTGGTTTGGGTTAAAAATAACTACGGAAGTGGCGTTACTGGCATAACAAATAAACCAACGTTGACTTCGGGGGACGAACAGCTGTCTCGTGGGTGAAAGGTTTTTTGTTTGACCCATCCACCTCCTCTCCCTCACGTCCTGCGTGGGCTTTCAACGTATCCTCACACAACGGTTTGTACGAGATCCTACGAAAAGTTCTTCCTCATTTCTTCACGCTTTTCCTATGAAAGCCAGCAACGTGTGTCAATTTTCCGCTCGTTACACGCATACGCTCTTTTTAAAATAAACTTCCATCTTCACAGGAAACTCAGTTAGGTTTAGGCAGCAAAACTACTACATAACTACAGAAGTGATGTTACTGAAGTATGGAAGTAACGTGAAAACATTAATCAATGTTGACTTCTCGTGTCACACAGCGAAAGAACAGCGGCCTCCTGGGCGAAAGACTGGAAAGACCCCTCCTTCACACCCTTCATGGTCCATTATTACGTGGATTACATTCGATTTGATTTTGTGGGAGACGTACAAATTACAGCGCATCATTTTTTGCTTTTTTTGCAGCTACGAACGCTGGATGAAGTCAGCCTGACGTGGACGACTGACCAATCAACATGCCACCCCTAGAAACCCTGCTAGTAGTGCTGCAAAAAACAAAGTAGACGTTGACACTTTGGCCACCCGTCGTTCACACCGGTTAGAGGCATGAACTGAGTCCTGAGGTGCCAGAGAGCTCTAAAGCCTGTAACTCCCTCTGAGGCGACTGGAGAATCACCTTGTTGTGGTGAGATGTGGTGGAGTTTCACATGAACTGGCTCTCTCATCGCTGGGCACAGAGAACCACAGCTGCTCTCTAATGGGCTCCGAGATCAAACGGAACAAGACGCACATCTGATGAAACAACGGAGAAGAGCCAAAACACAAAGGATCTTGAAAACTGAATATATATATATATTTATTTTGAGCTAATTGCATTTGAACATTTTATCAAGCTGCTCTGTTTTCTTTCTAAAATCTGAAAGACACCCGCAGGAATGCTTTTCATTTGCAGACTGTCGCTGCAGCAGTCTGAGCTGTCGGCAGGCCGGGCCGCTGACAAATAGCATTGCAGAGAATCTGAACATACAATAGAGCAATGAAACCAATCCTCCAAAAAACTTCACTCTTCGCCCGATGACAATACTATGTGTCAGCTTCGGTCTGCTTCAAGCCAAAATGTTTAACGTCTCTATAACAGCGCTGGTCTCATTCTCCCCTTCGTTCCCTGGAGTCCAGAGAACTCCCCTCCGCCGCTCCAACAGCGAGCGTTGTTTGGATTTATGGACGAGCTTTACTGGACTGCTGGGAGAATGAAACCCTGACGCTACTCTGCCTTCTCCATAATGGGCTTCAGTCTTGACCCGAGTCGAGACGTTCAAACCGATTCAGGGAGATTTCTGTTCGCAGCAGAAAACTCTACGACGCCGGATCCTTCCTTGGCTGCACTTTTTATAGACAGACTTGTGTAAAAGTTGACGAGGTGGGAGGGAGAATATGTGAGGCCACGGGGGGAAGTAAAACATTCATGGAAATTAACTTCTTGGACTCTGAAGACAGATGAAGGACAGTTTATTGAAAGGGTCCTTCTCAGCTTGGTTTAAATGAAGTTTATCTACACTCACAAGTTGAACTATAAGTATTTGCACCTTTTGTTGTTTAAAGGAACAGTCTGACATTTTGTCATCTTAAGAGAAGTTCAGTTCAGCTCAACGATTGGAGGCAGCAGCACTTTGTGACTTCAAGGACCGTTGGTTGTTTTAGGAATTCTGTTATGAACATTATTAAAAAATGTTAAAAGAAAAAATTGAAAATCTTCCCATTTGTGAAGCCACTAAATATTTTTACATGACAAACTACTTGTTTTATTTTCTTCCAATCGAAATATTGCTGAATATACAAATAGTTTGAGCTGTACTTGTATACTCTGTAATCTATAACAACAATCATAAATGTGGTGAAGAAGAAATAGAAATTGGCATGAAAAGAAAAAACAAATGCCTCAAATTTGTACTCAAGTACAATACTTATTACATTCTTAACGAGGTAAACAGTACAGTTTACATGGAAAATGACTTACACCATCAAAAAAGTTGCCAATTTAATTTAGTCAGTCAACTGTTAGCTGTACTTGTATATACTGTTGGGTAATTTAATTTATAACGAAGCTTCGTGTTTTTATATTTTTCCATATATTTTTTATCTGTAAAGTAACTAAAGCTGTCAGACATATGTAGCGGAGTAGAAGTACAACGTGCCATGAAAAGAAATACCCAAGTAAAGTACAAGTACCTGAAATGTGTGCTTTAGTGCACCACTGCTTATTTGACAGAGACAATACACATTGTTCAACAGAGAAGAATTTTGATCCTGAAAATAACCCAATAACAGCCTAAACTGGAGCTCTTTGTTGAATAAAAGCAACTGCACACAACATCTGAAAAAAATAAATAAAAATCACATCAGCCACGGTGTTTATGTGAGCTCCTGTTGCTCCACGCTCTGCTGCCGTGATGGATCGTCACGCACAGAGGAAGGGTTACTGAAAACACGAACCCCCCCGCCCCCTCATCCACACACAGACACACACACACACACACACACTGCTAACATGATGTCATCAACCCAAAAACACACAAACACGCAAAACCCTCGCTGAGTTCAAACCTTCATATGAGGACATTTTGTCATTAAAGCGCTGGTTCAGATTATAATTCTTCATCCGTGTATCTCCAGATGTGTTGAATGTTTGTGATAAACTGAAGAGTTTCTTTATGTGTCGAAGGAAATTTATTCTCAAGCTGAATAAACTCCCTAAAAAGCCTCTTGGGTGAGCTGGAGAATGCATCGTCACAAAGCTGAAAACAGGACCGCTTCACATACTTTTACTTAAGTAAGGTTTTGAATGCAGTACTTTTACTTCAGTAAAGGATCGTAATACTTCTTCCACCACTGATTACCGCTCAGAAGGCCTCACACTTCCTCAGCTTGGCGTCTTGATGTCGGTTTTGGTGTTTGTTGAAAAATGAAATCTGTTTAGGCCACGCCCCCCCGCTAACGAGCTAAGCTAATTGAAGTGAATCTGACGGTGAGTGTGCGAGCTGCTGCAGGCGAACGCTGTCATCAACCTGATTGATACACACTTTCCTCACAGCCACAGATTACATGTCGCTGTGAGTCATTAGTCCTTCCTCTGAGCAGGAGAAATGAATCTGACCTCAGACCTGCCGTCAGGAAAACATGAAGAATCGTTGGTGAAATGGATGAAGACTTTCAAAATGTGTTTTCACTGAGACCTTCAATCAGTTTGATGTCCGGCTGCCTGTTTAAGTTTTGCTGTGACAAAACGGATTTAAATTTGTAGGAAATATTCAGATCCTTTACTTCATTAAAAGTACCAATACCACACTGAAAACACTTCAAGTAAAAGTGCTGCATTTTAAAAGTTAAAGTAGGTAAGTATTATCAGCAGATTACTTAAAGTATGAAAAGTAAAAGTACTTATTGTGCAGTAAAATGTTCCCATTAGTGTTTGACTATTATATCTGATGTTTCTGGATTAATATCACTGCTGCATTATGTTGTATTTTATCTCCTTTACATCCTGTTGTCTAGTTTAATCTTCATCAAAGCATCATATTCTATAAGATCATCATGTTTGTAGCGTCTCTGTCCTGTGAGAACCTCGTATCTCTAGAAAGAACAAACAACCTGTTTTCAGGTTTGTTATGAAGCATCTTCCAGCTGATCCAAGAGGCTTTTTAAAGAGTTTATTAATCTGAAGAAGTAGGAGGATTTTATCATCACATAAAGGAACATTTCATCCTTCAGTTCATCACAAACATTCAACATCAACACATCTGGAATCATCAAGAATATTTCCTCATATTTTATCTGATTCTGTATTTCTGTGTTTTTTGGTCTACCACACGTCCGTCCACAGCTTTGCTCAGTTGTCATGAAATGGTAGAAAACTCCATCCGCCAATGAAGATCATTTAATACGACCGAAAGCTCCAGAACAGCCGATGAAGGGACCTATTGTGTCCACCTTTCATATGTCTGTATTTTTAACTTCTATTTGTATGAAAACTGAAAAAATCTAGAGCAAATAAAATTTCTGGCGTTAAAATTTTTAGCAATTTTCTTATTTTTTATGTCCTTAGTTTTATTTCTTTATGCAATTATATTTTTATGGTATTAGTTTTATATATTTATTCTCATACAGCTTTGTATGTAATTAGTTTCTTTTTAAATCAGTTTTCAGACCATATTATAGTTTTATGCTAATATGGAAAACATCTACGTGAGGAACCGGGGAACAACAAAATATTACCACTACTACTACTACTACTACTACTAATACTACTACTACTACTACTACTACTACTAATACTACTACTACTAATACTACAACCCCTACTACTACTAATATTACTAATACTACTACTACTACTACTACTACTACTACTACTACTACTACTACTAATACTACTACTACTACTACTACTACTACTACTACTACTACTACTACTACTACTACAACCCCTACTACTACTAATACTACTACTACTACTACCACTAATACTACTACTACTACTACCACTAATACTACTACTACTACTACTACTACTACTACTACTACTACTACTACTACTACTACTACTACTACTACTACTACAACCCCTAATACTACTAATAATAACCTGAAGACAACAGGCCCCGAGTCTTTAAATAACCTGCATGTTCAGGTGAACAGATGACGATTGTCTTTCATGAACGAGGTCGACTTCCTGTCCACCAGGTCGAAGTCTCCCGTCGAGGTAAACTGACCCCTCCCTCCCTTCCTCCTCCACCCTCGTCTCCCCCACCTTACCTCCTCCACTTCCTCCCACAAGGTAACCATGATCCTCCCCTCCCCGAGTCTCTGGATCCTCTGTCCGACACTGAATACCTTCCCCTTTTGCCCCGCACATGGGGAAACACATTTAATCCCTCCTGAAGCAAGCATTTAATTAAAGGCAATAAATTATCCAACTTTGTGTTCAGCTCCCCCGGATCCCACGGATCTGGAGGACGAACAGAGAGGGTTTCAGGAGGAGGCCGGTGAGCTCATGGCGCCTGTTGTTTTAAAGCAGAGTATTGATGGACCGACAGGTCACAGGTCCAGACCTGGAGGAGGCGGATTAATGTCTCCTCGGAATTTTTGGGGTCTGTTTGTGACTCGAGTCCACATTAGGAGTTTGTTTAGATAAACCTGGTTACCTCTGTGGGCTCGCTGCCTGCAGCCGGAGAGGGTCATCTCCTGGGCACCGGAGCCCACAGGAGCTCCTCGGGACCAATTCATCTCCATCTGAACGTCTCTGCTGCATTCTTTCCTGCTGAGAGAATACACACAGACACACAGATTACAAACACCCATACGGATACACTGACTGACTCCCCTTCACACAACTCACACAACTCGCACTATTCAACATGAAATATCAGGGGTTTCCCAGGGAATCTGCAGCCGGTACGCGTCTTCATGCTGGCTGCAGATTCTTTGAAGAACTAAATTGTAACTGTTATAATAATTAACCCTTTTTTCGATTATTCGACAGTCAAGATTTAATTGAATCCCGAGAGTAGAAAATGTCAGCGGCTGTTTCACAAAATCATCCACTAGACTTTTGACTTTTGGATGACAAACTTAAAGGAGAACTCCACCAATTTAGCAGATGAAGCTGAGTTTACTCATCACGGTTTGTTCTACTTTAGTGGTGGAGGAAGTACTGAGATGTTTTAAGTAAAAGTAGCAATGCCACATTGTAAAAATACTCCATTTACTAGTACAGAAGTGTTGGAAGCTAAATGTACTTAAAGTATCAACAGTAAAGGCACTCATGCAACATGGGACCATTCAGAGTGTTATTTTGGAATATGACTATAATATATGGCTCCACATCAGTGGCTTCAAAATAAACACGTAAGCATCTTCACACCTCCACATAACTTTGCACAACTCATCCTTATTATGCATTTGTATTTACAATGTTCTGTCAGAAGGACTCGTGTGTTAGACTCACCGACCAAATACTCACAAGTCTGCTGTTGCTCAACCGATAGCGACATGAAAGACTCGACGTGATTGTGGGATTGTTAGCAGAAATGAGACATTTTGTTCTGTTGAGGGAACTTTATCGACTCTACATTAACTCTCAGAGTTACTCTCACATAAAAGTAAACGGTGACCTTACAACGGAGGTGGAGGAAGTATTCAGACACTGAAGGTACCACACTGTAAAAAGTAAAAGTCCTGGTACCACACTGTAAAAAGTAAAAGTCCTGCATTAAAGATGTTATTTAAGTCAAAGTATGCAAGAGTAACCAGGAAAAATGTATTAAAAAGTATTAAAATGTCCCTGTGACAGTTATGTTATTACGTATTATATCATTAGATTATTAGATTATTATCACTCCTCGTATTGTTGTAGTTAGTTGAGGTGGAGCTCATTTCAATTTTTTAACATTATTAAAAAGGGAAAAACAGCAAATCTTCACATATGAGAAGCTGGAACATGTTTCCAAGGAAAAATGACCTAAATCTTCAAAATAGCTGCAGATTAAGTTTTCTGTTAATCGATTAACCAAAATCATTTCAGATGTACTTCTACATTTTTGTATGTTTAGGTGAAAACAACTTGTAAAGTAAGTGAAGGTATCAAATAATTGTAATTTCCCTCCGAGAGGTAAAGGAGTAGAAAGTACCTAAGATGTGTGCTTTATTACAGTAAATGTACTTCGTTACAGACCACTGCTTCAGTCATTTACGACCTTTATAGTAAATCGGTTTATTTTATTATCAGTAGGCTAAACATGACCTTTGACCCCATTAGTCAGATACTGAAGGCTGAAAAGCTCAAAATATTCTTAATAAATAATCTTTTCACATGTCTTATGTGTTTATCTAATATAAATAACTGTAATAAATGACCTGCCTGCAGCTCACTGCCAGAGTGATTTGTGGGAAATCACATCAGTTTACAAACTTTCTCACATATGATGTTCCTGTTCATCGTCACCGTCTCCAGAGACTGTCTCCAGTTCAACATGACGTCTCATCTTTTTAATTTTTTATTCTTTCTCAAGCTGCCTAGCTAATCGCACGTTTAGCTTTTAAATTTAAAGAAATAAAAAATAAAATGGAGATGAAGGCAGTTTCCACAATCCCCTAAAGAGGGCAGTGGAACATCGGAGTTGAAGCTGCCGCCTGTCAGTCAGCGCAGAGAGAAGCAGAGGGAGAAGAGCAGCACCGAGGACACACATGTTGTTTTCTGCTTCAAAAATAACCTCCAGTTCAAAAACACATCATAAAATACCATTAAACTCATCAGAACTAGTTCTGTTTCCTGCAGCCGGCTGAATACCCGCACTCTCCTCAACTCCATGCTCCAAATTAGTAATTGATTTTAAGAGGAAGATAAATTATCTCTTTTGTGGCCGCCAGCTTTGAAATGAGGTGTATCTAGGAAACTCCCAGCGGATTGGGAGAGCACATCCATTGAGGGGGCCAACTGGAGCGTGAGGGGGAACTAATCTCCCCATTTAAGAGTTTGGAGCAGATTTACGTAAATCGCCTTTTTTTTCTCTCCTCCTCCTCCTCCTGCTCCTCCTGCTCCTCAGTCAAATTCCTGAGGAAGAGTTGCAACAGAATGTTTTTCGGCTTCTGCCGGACTAAAGACTAGAAAACCTCCCTCAGGTCTGCACATGTACGCTGTGTGAAGTGACTATTCTGTGGGATTATATTCAAACCGGACGGCCGGCTGAATGTGCCAGAAAAGGCCGAGCGAGCCAGCTGCTGTTGCTGTTTTCCTTTTCAAGTCAGTGTGACTCTCAAAAAATTACACATGAAATTGAAGTTGTAATTTTAGTTTCCCCCCCCCACCCCCCCTCAGTTCCTGCTGAAGGTTTTTTGGCCTTCTCCCCACTCAAAGAATCCACCGGCTCCTCCAGTGTGTTGCTTTAAGGTGGATTTAACAGAGTTGCCATGTTGGCACTCAGAAATGGAAAATAAATGAAATGGTGACTAATAGTTTCATATTCATAGTTTAAAAGTTAGTTTTCTACTCGCGTCTGAACCCTGGAAGAATAAAGTAGCAACACTCATACTCATTTAGAAGTAAATTAGGATTAGCAGCAAAATATACTCAAGTATCCACAGATTTCTTTATAAGTGTCCAGATCAAAGAAAAAGGTTAAAGGTTAAAGAAGGGAGGAAGGAATTTGAACAAAAGGAAGGAGACAGAAACAAGGATACAGAAAGGAAAGAAGGAGTTATAGAAGTAAAGATGTCACGCTATATGTTGACATTTCTTAGGACATTGGCTGCAGTTTACAGTTTGGTACTAATTCATTTGGGAAATGGAGAAAGTGTTTATAGGTTGAGCAGAAGAGTTTGGTGGTGTTCATAAGCAGCCGAAAATATCAAAAAATGTGTCACCCCAACCTGAAAACCTCGAAGCACAAATGATTCTTTCTGGATCTGTGAGGGTTCACTTCATCTTCATCTTCATCTTCTAACGCTCAAAAGGCTGCACAAGTCAATCGGCGACTTTAGTTTGTGTGTTCAACTGAATATTAGCATGTTAAGATCAAAAATACCGACCACACAATCTCCGCATTTCAGATCAAATAATTTGACCGTTTCCAGGAAATGTTGTAATAATTAATATATATATATATACCATACATACCAGCTTCTTTCCGGGTACCGTAATTGTTTTGAAAATGTACAGGAAATGAGTAGAAAAGTAAAAGACCCGTAAAATAAAGCGTTACTGAAAGAGGGTATTGGATTATGTTTTTAATATAAAATATTTGTCTCCTGGTATCCGGTCACTCCAGCTGTCAAATAAAAAGTAAAAGACTCTTCCCCTGAAATGTGGAAGAGGAAACCTGGAAACACACAGGTACGTCTGTTCTGCTGCTGTGTTTCTACACACCTCACTCACTACGAAGAGCCTCCAGGCGTCAATAACGGAATACTTCCACGAATCGAGGAACAAATTTGCGTCACTTTTGTTTTATTATTTTGGAACTCAAGGGTTTGTGGGACTCGAGGGAAGATAGAAGTCTATGAAAAAAAGACAAACACACACAGTGTGAAACGTGAAACAGTACAAGTCCTTTCCTTTAAAACAGTATATTATGCAAAAAACAAACAAAAAAAAAGGCAGCAGAGTAACGACTCGTCTCTCGTCCTCTGAGAGTCCTCGGTGAACAGCGCCCGGTCATGTGACCGCTGCCGTCCATCTTTTAAGAGCTTCAGCCTCTTGAAAGAATGGTTTGCTGCCGCGTTTTAAAAGAACGCCTCGAGAAATACAGACATCAGCTTCGCGTCGATATGAGTTCAACTGCTGGAGAGGAGGGGAGGGAAGCTCTGCTGGTGTCAAAATGTCCACTTGAGGCTTCTGTAGTTGTAGTCCAGAGAGGAGAGAGGTTTACATCTGTTGGAGGACACTCTGGGCTGCTGACATCACAGGAAACGATCAAATCCAGAGACGGGTCCTGAAGAAAATCCCCCCAAAGTGTCATCATTGAGGAAACACAGCTGTTTATTATTCCTTCCAGGATCTCCATCTGTCCCCACGGTCTCTTTGTTTTTGTGTTGGATTGTAAACCACATGGCGTCTCCGGTGGCCATCAGGTGTTTTCCTTATCAGACCAGGTAGATGCCCAGAGGGGAGGGGCTGAGGGGAGGACGGGGTCCTGCTCCGAGGCCTGCCGAGGAGGTCTGCAGACCGGCTGATGGAGTCCTGCAGAGAAAACAGATGGCAACAGGAATTCAACTCAAAACGAAACAACTGAACTGAAGGAAATCAGAAACAGGATCTTTCGGTGGGAAAAATAGCAACGTCTTAATCGACGTAAGTCACCGTGAGGTCCGGGTCCCACCTGGAACGGGTACAGAAACATTGATCCGCAATGTCGTAACAAAATAAGAGAAGATAGAGCTTCATGGATCCTGAGGGAAATCTACTAAAATGTGTTCAAAGGGAGTCAACGTTTTAGGATCCAGTTTGGAATCATTTTCCAGAAGAAGCAAATGAGAAAAAAAGGCCAAATGGATGTGGAGTGGTCATTTCCTCGTCTGTGTGTGTGTGTGTGTGTGTGTGTGTGTGTGTGTGTGTGTGTGTGTGTGTATCGGCTGCATGCATGGTTGCATCGGATCCCAGCTGACAGGTGTATTGTTTCCCGGGAGCCATAAGCTCAATAATGGCAGAGGGAAGAAAGAAACGCTTCTTCTGAAGACTCTTTAATTGTCTTCGGTCTGAGTGATGTTGCCGTCTGACTGACCACATTTTAGGGAAACCCCTCCTCCCCCCCCCCCCCCCCCAATCTCTAACTCCTCTACACTTCCTCTCTACACATTAACATCCTCTTAATCTCTCCTCCCTTTGCTGCCTTCACTGCCCCCCCCCTCTCCCCCCAGCTTAATAATGAAAACTGCTTATGGAGTAATTGGACTCCGTGTAATCAAATAAAGAGATGAGAGAGTTCTGCGTCTCTCGCTAATGATCAGTTCGTTAGACCGAATGTGGAGAGGATCTCAGAGGATTAATTGACCTTTAAATCAGATGGAAATGGCTTTAATTAGCCGAAAGGGCCGAGAGGATGAGAGAGATGTTTTGACGTCTTTTTTTTTTTTCTTACAGCGCTCTGCCTCCAAGTCGGCCTATTGTTGTTCCTACAACAGTAATAAAATAAATAGAACGATAGACATTTGAATAGGACTGAGAGAGATCATGTGATGTGATCCAAAGCCACTAAAGGGTCCTAACACCAGGGTGTCTGTGGCGACATTCAAAATGCTGTTTTACAGTTTTTCTCCATTTAATACACGTGAACTTTGTACACAATTCTGAAAACTTGAAGCTCATGAATTAACAAAAACACTCAATTCCTTTGTTTGCATTTCAATAGAACGTCTAAAATCAACCAGCTTATTCTCCTATTTTGTGAGACAAAGTAAAAAATGAATTTAACCGATTGCATTATTGGTATTTAAAAGAAAATCCTATATAAATATCACAAGAGTACATTTATTGTGAATTCTTTAGGCCATGATTAACATGTGGTGAAAATCTGATATCATGAGAGCCCTTAATGGATATCAGAGGTATCGCTGTCATGGGACGCAGCCTGTCTCATGGTGCGTTCTGTGGATTATCCTGGTTAAATATTGTATTGGAGACAGAGACAGATGCTGAGATTATTAAAAATATGGACACACAAAAAAATAAATCTTGATGTGGGGGACCTGGACCCTTTAAAACACTCGTCTCGCGTTACTCACGGTGGTTTCCCGGGACACTGGGCGTGTCCTCTGGCTGCAGCGTGTTGGTGGTGGTGCTACATGTAGTGCCACTGTCCCTCCACGCCCATCCCCACACCTCCTATAGGACCTGCAGGACAAACACAGACACACACAGTGGAACCATGAAGATCTGTATCCAAAGTGAGTTTGACAGTAATGTCAAAACATTTCAACTGTCAAATCAAGTGCAAAATACAAGGTATTTGTACTTTACTTGCGTATTTCCCTTTAATACTACTTTATAGTTCTACTCCACTACATCACAGAGGTAAATATGGTACTTTTTACTCCTTTTGTTCCTTTATGTGTTGAGAAAATCCTTGTAGTGGAGTATTTTCACCGTGTGGTATTAGTAATTTTACTGAAGTAAATGATCTGAATACTTCAATAGAACAATTTATAACTGCATCTCAACAGTCCACAACAACACAAGGTATGAGGTGTGTGTGTGTGTGTGTGTTTACCAGGTGGTCTGATTCCCATGTGTGTCTGCCCGTCCATAACGAAGCCTCCCATTGGCTGACCATCTGGGCCGTACGGTCCTGCATGGCCCACTGTGGACAAGAGGGGGGGGGGGATTCATCTTTTTAATTATCTTGCTGCCTGCTGTCCCACAGTGATGACATCACTCTCACACTCACACTGTGAGGCTAAGGACGGTCTGACAGCTGCTGTCTATCACATAACTATCTCCTTCATGGAGAGAGATCGGCGTTAAAACACTTTGGTGCAGACGGAGAAATCTCAACAACAACTGGTCACATTTATGTTAACTGTGGCAATTCCTGCTCCCCAGAGGATGAACAACAATGACTTTGGTGACCCCTGACCTATAGACTCTATATAAGAAATGGACGTGGTCACCCGTTGGTTTCATTCATTAGATGAATGAAAGGAGGGAGAAGGCAAGAAACTACAGAAAGCAAAAGTCTGGTGATGCTTTTCTTATTGTCATCAAATCCCACGAAAAGACCAAAACCAACAATGAATCTACAAACCAGTGTGTGTGTGTATCAAAGCCTGGTGTAACTTCTTCCTCTGCTCCATAGAGCTACATTAAAAACACATTAATGAGCCTCACTGTTGTTCCTTCATCACTATGAACACACACACTGGAGTTGATTTTGACTCAATATCACACACACACACACACACACACACACACACACACACACACACACACACACACACACACACACACACACACACACACACCAGCTCACTAGTGCACCAAATGTGGATTAATCCGCCGCTGAAAATAGACCCCAACAAATGCTCTATTTCCTCCAGTTTGTTTGATTAGAAACTACAATGATCAGCTGTTTTAAGAAATGACTGACTTAAAAAAAATATATAAAAACTCTATATATTTGTGTTTAGATTTACGTCTTCAGTAGGAACCAAAGGGCTCAGAGCTGAGAGCCACAGACAGGAAGTCAAAGTATTGAGAGACGGACTAACACGTTGTTGTTTGTTGGTCTTGTGTTGGTTGAAATGAACCCAATAGACAAACGGTAAGTCGACAGAAACCAACAAAAAATGCTGCAGATTTAACAGTTTTTACCGATTGTCCCTTTATAGTGCTGTAGGTCATGTCTTATATTTGTTTTGTATTAAATTTCAGCATAAAATGGAAATAAAATCTCTTCTGTTTTCTCTAAACTTGTTTATGCTGCAGTTTATTTTCCTCTTCTTCATCTTGCATCTGATCTTTGGAGGGAGGAGGAGAGGAGGAGGGAGACGGTCATTAATCAATGATGAGATGAGTTCAAATGAAACGGATTCATCCTCGCGGGGGAAATTAGCTCCATAAAGTTTCATCCTAAGGGGAAGTGAGGGACGTTTTTTTTCAATCTACATAGTCACATTCCCAGGATCCAGGTCTTTAACAGTTTCTCATCGCCCTCATTCAGCAGTGTATCGACGCTTTTGTGTGGAAGTCAGCTGCGGGATAAATGCTAACAAAGCTTAGGGGCCAAAAGGCTAGCGGTACTTTAGCCCCGCTTTAGCCAGGCTGCTATTTGTTTTAATCCCAGGTTAAAATGTTCAATGGAGTGGTCAGTCAAAGCGATTAGCGTCTTTGTCTGGAGCTAATCCTGCTGGGGTTTAGAGGCCATTCAATCCTGGAGTTTAAGCTTCTCTGTTTCGCTTTAACACACCGCAGAGCCAAGAGAGCAAAAGACACAGTGAGCTAAAGGGGGGAGTTCACCAGTGAGGCTTTTTTAGTGCGTCTTGCTGCTCAAATTCAGGCTGCAGGAGTGTGTTTACATGCAATTAGTATTCCAGTTATGATCAGGTGTTTGCAGTGTCCCGGTTTGCACATGAAGACATCAAATTCTGCTTTCACAAATTTGGATAAACATCAATGTTTGTATCTGAATTCATCCGACAGAAGCCAGAATACTGTGACATGTAGAGTCCTTATCCAGGTTTCTGATAACTGCGTCATGTTCTCATCCACAGATATAAGAAGTGGACGTAGTCATCGTGACGTCACCCGTTGGTTTGTGGACTGATGTTTTGAAGCCTCGAGTTTGGCCGTCGCCATCTTGGCTTTTTTGCAACCACTGAATCTTAAAAGGACTGTGGAGGAGTGACGTAAAGAGGCTGTTTACGGCTCTGGTGTCGATCTGTCAATCACAAGGTAGCCCCGCCCTAAAGCGTACCCTGCTTTATGGTCTGTTTGACTCTAAATGGACCATAAGTTACTAAATGAACATCATGCTGTATTGAAGACTTGAAACTAGAGATTGAGACCATAAACTCATGTTTACAATGTTTACTGAGGTAATAAATCAAGAGAGAAGTAGAGTCATGTTCTCATAGACTTCTATACAATCACACTTCTTTTTGCAACCGGAGGAGTCTGGTTCTCTCTTCTGGTAAAAAAAAATGACCCTTCTGATCGGACAACGACACCAAACCATCTGAGAAGTAACACTTGACAGCAGTTTGGACTTGAAACCAAACACGTACAAATAGTGGATAAAGGAAAGGCTGTACATTTAAGAATGCAACTGTGTTACAGTATCAATGAAGCGTAGCTCATCAATCATGTGAGGCAGAGGTACTACCAACAAACAAAACCACCAGCAGTTCCACCATGTAGTTTATCATCAGGCCATGTGGGATGCATTTGAATCTCGCTGTTTTTGAGCTCTGGGACTCTTAACTTTTCTGCCAAACGTCAACTTTATCAACACAAGAAGCTTCCAAAATCACAGCATCTATTGTTGTTCACGCCTTCTGGGGTCGATTTGTTTTTCAGACACAATCTGGCAAATCTCAAATGTCAGACCGTAAAAACTCTTCACTGCCCACAACATTATCACGCATTACACGTGACGAAATAAAGCTTTGATGAACAAAAAACAGGTTGAACAGAAGGCCAAAAAATAGAGAGAAATAATAGGTTCTCGTTATTTAATCGATTCCAATTATTGGAAAGAATACGAGATTTTATCATCCAAAGCAAAGCATCAACATTACACCTCATTACCATCAGGTCTAGATGTTGGTATATGAAGCTGGATGCAGACCTGGACCGGAGAGTAAATATAAAAACACGTATAGAACTCGCCTGCTCTGTTGGACTGGTCGATCATGGGCTGAACGATCCGCCGCCTCGCGTTGATGAACCTGAGAAACAGAAGAGGAGAGGAACAGGAGGAGGGAGGAGAAGGAGGGAGAGACAGTTTATAAATGATGAGCAGCAGTAAAGCTGCAGAGGAACCTCAACATCCTCTCTGATTCACGGCGGGACATCAAACACCTCACTGCACACAGAATATCACAAGTTTCTCTCGTAGGATCTCTTTGTTTTCTGAGCGTGACGGGAAAAAAATACGTTCAAATCACAACATTGAGATGAAAAGTGCTTCATACAACCACATGGAACATCATTAAGGTAGTTGAGCTTCTGTTCCAGATCTATCAGTACAGAACAACTAGTTTCTTTCAGTTCAAGTTTCAAAAAACAAAATAAGAATGATAGATCATGTGCCACGGAAAGATACAGAATTATATTATTGGTAATTTTTTTATATTTGTTTAAGCCTTTGGGAGAAGATACAATGATGTTGATTAATATCCTGTGGTTCATTTCAGCAGCTTCAATTTAGTTTTCCGTTTACTAAAAGTCAGGTTTACTTGGTACCGTTTGTGGTCCAGTTCGTTAGCTAATGCAGTTTGATTTCCTTTAGCCAACGCTTCAGTTTAGCAGCTAAAATGTAAACAAAACCAGTGTAAAGTTGTAGTTTAACTACAACATGTTCCTGTTTAGCTGGTGGTCCAGTTCATCGGCCAACACAGTTTGATTTCAGTCAGCAAAAAATTTGGGTTAGTAGCTAAAAGTGTTTAATTTTTATATAATTAGTTCAGCAGCTTAAATTCAGATGCTCGTTAGCTAAAAGTCAGGTAGTTTGGTTCAAATTAAGTTCAGATTTTTTTGCAGTTCAAATAAATTTGCCAAATCCAATGAAGCCGTTTGTCCACTTTGCTTCCTGGAGCTCGGCCATCTGTTGGAAAACTACAATGGGGCAACCAGCCATTTAATCACATGTCAGTACATTTTCTATTGTGTGTAAAGTATTATTCCACAGGTAACACAGGGAAACAGTACAGTGCGTCTTAACCGCGGTAGAAAAGTGTGAACTGCACTCATGGCTTCAGGCGTCAGGGGGGCTGCAGCAGCGATGCATTCATACATGTCCCCTTCTAAGTACACTCTTGAAAGCCATCATCCTGGTATGCGTGACCTATGACCTGGCACCTTCTGTGACCCCCCCCCCCCCCTTTAACTCCCCCATATTCCCCCTGTTGCCTCCCCTGTTGCCTCCCCTCTGCCTGGTCTTCCTCAGCTTAAAGCCTTCTGAACCGCCTGTCGACCCCTCCTGACCCGCCCCGGAGTGAAAGCTCTGTGGTTTCCCCACTTGATTTATGTCCCCTACAACCACCTCCACACCCTCACCCCACCTCCTCACCCCCCCGGGAGGGATGGTTCCATTTCAACTTGTTCGGAAAAGAGGGAGGAGAGGGGGTACAAAAAAAAAAAAAGTGGGGGGGGCGACCCTGTTTCCTTTTCAGGAAAACAAAAGCCAGAGCAGCCTTTTCAGGGAGTAAAAAAAAAAAGGCTAGCAGGAGGAGGAGGAGGAGGAGGAGGAGGAGGAGGAGGAGGAGGAAGGGTGAAACACAGAATAGTTTTTAGAGGAGAGTAAAGGAGGATCTGCATCAGCTCCAACAGGAAGCTGAACAACTTTCACTAAAATATTTGACATTGTGGGGTCTCGAGGGAGTTTCCTCCCCGAAGTTCTGACAACATGCAATTAATTTACTCCCTCTGGTTTTTAGCGCCACGTGATGCTTTAAATGCTGTTTGAGACTCTTTGAAAGAAAACGGTCTTCTAAAAATACAAAATACTTATTAAAGAAAGAAGACGAATAAAGAAAACATGTTTCTGTTGCAGTAAATTGTGTTTTTATGTTAATACTAAATACTTTTACCTCTTTGGGCCGTTTAGGAATCCTTCAGATGAGACCGTTTGAGAAGGAGAAATGTTCATAATTCACGTCCACGATGAGGAAGGATACTCTGTGATTCTAAAATAATTCATTCCTGGGATGAAAATCACAACTCATAGTTTGATTTAACCTCAGCAGCTGTGGATAATTAATCATATCATGTTCGTTGGATTATTCATTTGGTAGAAGAACAATTCCAAAGTCGTTCAAGTTGAGGCAAAAAGACAGAAATGGAATCATGTGACCCTCAGTTTTTAACCTCCATACGAGAGTCAAGAGCTTCACCTACTCATGACCCCCTCACACCATGAGACCGAGTTTACAGCTGTCAACCCATAAACACACACACAAACAAAGACATTGACCATCAGCTGCCCCCCCACCGGCCTCCATAACACTGAGGCTTATTCTTCTGCAGCCAGACGACCCATAAACTGCGACACGGCACCCAACTGTGCTCAGGTACCGTTTGAATCAGGGCTCTCTTTTTAGTATTTAACCTTTTATTAATCCTGGATGGTTCTGTTAACATCTAACCCTTTTCTAAGGGCGTCCTGGCCGAGTTGTTTCTCAAACACAGTTTGTGAAATAGTCCTGAAATGCGATCTATTGGTTTCGTGTACAGGGACACGAACTGTCCATATTTTTCTGAAACGAAAGTTAGGTTGAGGCAACAAAACCACAACCATAAAACCACAGCCCGGTGTCGAGCACAGTCTCGTTTGTTGGACACATCCGCCCAACGAAAGTCTTCTTTTTGGATGTTAAAAACCACGTCACTTGCTCTAACTGTTGCTTAGTCACGTGGATGCATTCAATTTGTGTGTCCGCCACGAAAAAGGATCCTAATTTACTTTCCTTTGCCATTATTTTTGTCCTGAGGGACACGAAAAAAACAACAACAGACAATTTATGTCCCTGCACCCAAAAACCCAAAGAATGCATTTCGTGACTATTTCACAACCTTTCATGATGCTGCTTTCTCACATACAAGCACAAGTAACAGACTTTAAATCAAAAACAGCAAATAGTTCAAAACAAAACGAAAATAAATGTAACAGAGACTTAAAACCAACAGCTCATTACACCAACGAGTTAGTACCACGTATCACTATCACTTGGGTTCATTGTGTTGATTCTATCATCTTTGGACTTGTTCTTTTCTGTTTGGTCCTGCAACTGTTGAGAAGTTTGTTTCCTCCACTGATGTGACCATCGGGTGTCAGTGGGGCTGCAAACATCGACCTCACGTCTACATCTTTTTACATTAACTTCCTGGTTAAATAAAGGTGATATCTATATTACATGGGGAAAGTAAAACACCTCCAGCCCCTCCCCTCAGGTTGCAGGAGGAGGAGGAGGAGGAGGAGGAGGAGGAGGAGGGCGTTTGCTCCTCTCTGTACAGTCGGTCTCCTCTACTGAGGTTTTAAACAAAGCTGCTACACAACCACAATCACCAAACACACACTCGCTGACACACTGCTTGTAAAACAGTTGCTAGGCCCCGCCCACCCTGGGTGTCACTCTCAGGTCAGTACGCCACCCCCCTCCCTCCCTCCCTCACCCTCTCACCCCTCCACAACGGGTGTGTTTAAATAAACCAGTCCAGCTGTTTGCCATGAAAATGCCATTTACACCAACTGCCCCCCCCCCCCCCCCACACACACACACACACACACACACACACTCATAAATCAACAAACACAAAGATGAAGAAAAAATGAAAAGACACAAAAACTGATCCGACAGTTTGACCAACAATGACGTTAATATGAACATGATTAAATTAAATTAACATTTTAGTTTCTTTAGTTTGTTTTTGGCGATGCTGGTAAACTACAAAAGAAATCGGTTAGATTTGTTCAGAGAAAAGGTGAGAAGGAAGAGTAAAGGAGGCGAAACTTAAGAAAGCAAGCGAAGGAAACAAGGAGAGGAACTACAAGTAAGCAAGGAAAAGAAACAAGGAAAAGAGATGAAAGGAAGCAAGGAAAGTAAAAAACAAGTAGAAGGGTGGAGACAAGGAGAAGAGAGGAAATATACGGAAGCAAGGGAAGGAAACAGAGGGAGGAGATAAGAGGAAACAATTAAAGGAAAGAAAAGAGGAAAGGAAATAAAAGGAAAGGAGAGGAAACGAGGGAACCAAGGAAATAATGAGAGGAGAGGAAGACGTCATCTGTAAATTCAAGCATCTTTATTACAGTCAAAATGAACCAACCCCATATCAACCACTCAGTGCTCACACACACACACACACACACACACACACACACACACACACACAATCCGACAGTATAAAACAGCGGTCGGATCAAAGCTTCATTTACAGCCTTCGTCTCTGCTCGCTCGTTCACTCCGAATCTGCAGAATCAGGGAAAATACTGCGAGCTGCTCCAGAGGCGTTACCACGGCAACAGCCAAATATTCAGAGGGAGCGGGGGTCTGACTAATGGGTCCAGTACATATATATACATATATATATACATATATATATATATATGTATATATATCACCTCAGAACCGGCTGTTTAACAAGTCCGAAGGTGTTTCCACTCAGTCTGAATTCATGTGAAATATTCAGTTTAATTTGAACGTTTGTGATTCTGTGAGATGAAAAACAAAAACAAAACTATAAAATCTGCATCTGACGACGTTACGAGATCGAAGCATTGGTGCGAGTTTGTCATCGTTCCTGAATCTCGGGGTGGGTTTTAACTCTCGACGAGTTAAAAGCAGCTGTTAAAAATCGTTCTGATGTTTCTGAAATGTGATTCTTGTTTTGACTGTAACGTTCTGCTGCTGCTTCATTCAGGAAAAAAAGTGTTTTCTGCTGGTCTCTTTTCAAATCCTAGAATCGCTTCTGACGCTGAGGACGGTCACGTTCTAGTGGCATGAACTTGAACAAAAATTAAAACTGAAACCAGGTTCTGAACCCTGAAAGCTTCCTGGAGACGCTCCCAAAGAGGTCACAAAACTTGAAAAAACGCTGTGGAAATGGCTTTAATTGGATAAAACTTGAGGAACCATCAGTCCTTTAAAGCTAGAGTTGATAATCTTGAGAAACCATCAAGTTATCCAACATAAAAAGCCCAGTGTTGGCAACTTTATTTCCCCAAAAGGTTGCAGCACTAGCTCTAAAAGTTGCTTAATATGGCGAGGAAGTAGCCAAGACACCCCGTCCCATCAGGCCTCCCTCTAAAGCCACTCCCCTAAAATGATCAATATTAACGTAAACAACCAACATGGCTATTGTTAGTACTCACAGCTGTTAAGCCGACAGTTTGAGGGTAATTTACAGCCCTGCAGCAGCCAACGACACCAGATTACGTTCTCTCTTTTTGAATCATGTCTGAATATAAAGATAAAAATGCTTTTGAGGAAGATTACCAACCCGCCCTTTAAGTTTAGGTGGATTAAACGGTGTGGTTAAATCCCCAACAGTG
This sequence comes from Leptoclinus maculatus, assembly GCA_032191485.1. NCBI lineage: Eukaryota > Metazoa > Chordata > Actinopteri > Perciformes > Stichaeidae > Leptoclinus > Leptoclinus maculatus. The sequence continues at coordinate 24,391,959 of JAVDOI010000009.1, forward strand.
TAATTTGCTGACGTTTCCATTTCTGTGTCCGTAAACAGAACACATCATGAAAAACCTCCTACTGGTCTCTACTTCCAGCCTCCAAGCTCCAATTAACTCTCCAATTAACCGCCTCCTCCCCTCTGTAACTGTAATTGGGGGATATTTGGAGACGGGGCAACCCCATAGGATTTAATTCACTTCACATAATTAGGTTTCCTCTGTGGGGGTGGGGGTGGGGGGGGGGTTGCAAACACACAACAACAACATTGCGTCGCCAACTCACCAGTTGTTGACCTGCAGGATGGTGAGGCCGGTGTCCTGAGCCAGCTGCTTCTTCTGCTCCTCGGACGGGTACGGGTGCTGCAGAGGGACAAAACACGGGGGTGTCAACAAACTGCAAAACATCACAGGGCTGTTTCTTCTTGTGGTTTTTTTTAGTGTGAGCCTGAAAGCTGCTAATTAGCGTTAAAGAAGGGAGGCGGGGCCAGACTCATTAAGGGGATATGAAATGGAGCATAATTAATGGGAAGAAATGGTGAGCCAATTAGAGAGGGAAGCCAAGTGGAGAGAGCGCCCCGTTAATTAGTGTGTGTATGTGTGTGTGTGTGTGTGTGTGTGTGTGTGTGTGTGTGTTGGGGGTTGGTTCAGGCTTGTTTCTCTAACAGTAGTGGATCAGAACAGGCCTGAGGCTGCACAGCTCCATCCCTGGAGTCTGTGTGTGTGTGTGTGTCTGTCTATTATGCTTTCAAATGTGATGTTGTAGATGTTGTAGGTATTGATTCAATGTGTCGTCATTCAACGGTTCATATGTTATCTTACAAGCGCTCAGAAAAATTAGCAATCAGAGCGGCTGCGCTAACCAAGCCCCCAGGACGAGCGTCCGGCTTTGTAGCAAATTTGACATAGGGGCCAAAACGGTGGAATTACAACTTCAGGGTCGGTCACCTGACGCCACGGGGCCCAACAAGACTTTCCCGAATAAACTCGCATTGGGACGTCTGTAAATCAACAGATCATTTTTTTGAGGTAAAACGACTTCCCAGTACTTCCCAGTACTTCCCAGTACTTCCCCGTCAGCAGTCTGAGCTTTAGTTAAATCAAGTCATCCTGGCAGCCATATGTTGGCTTGTTGTTGGTGGTTGCGGCTGTCAGGACGTGTCTCTTCACCGCAGCTCAGCAGGGAAACAAAAAGAGGGAATTTTATTCTATAGAAGGTTTTAGCTTCATGAAAAAAAAACCTGGAGTAGTCTAATTAAAAGAGTTATTATAAATTCACATATTTTCACAATAACAAATGTATTCTGGCCATGAGAGTCTTGTTTTTAGACAGACAGGTAAATGTGTTGAGTTTGAGATTAGGCATGTAGGGAATGAGAACCACGGGGGTTTAATAACAACGTATCTGCATGCACTCGAGCCACCTCTAGTTACAGGGTATCAGACTGGAGAGAAACGTTAATGTAAAGATGTGAACAATAAATTATGTTTCACTGCAACCAGCTGACAGCGAGTGAGAGTTTCTTCGTCTGCCGACTGAAACCAGCTGCTGCAGGGCACGTTGCTGCCCGTCCCTGACCCAGATAGCAGCGCTTTCAGGAGTTGTTTTCACGCTGATGTAACATGCTGCGCTGCTAAGAGTTCAGACTCGTTAAACTCTGCAAAGGACAGAGCGGAGCATCCAAAACAGCCGGACACATGGCGGAGACACGAGTTTGAAAATCTTTGAATCTTTGAAAAGAAATAACTTAAGAACAGGAAGCATACGAGAAGTGTGCCCCAAGATGTGTTGTTTTTGTATTTTGTGAGACTTTCTACATTTCAGATGGAAATATTTGGCATCGTGAAGGAACCGCTTCATTCTTACAAGTGATTTAAGAGACATTTCAAATGTTTTCCTTGGTTTGAACCATAGACTGTATATAAGAAGTGGACGTAGTCATCGTGAGCTCAGGCGTTGGTTTGTGGACTGTTGTCTTGAAGCCTCGAGTTCGCCGTCGCCATCTTGGATTATGGCCGTCGCCATGTTGTTTTTTCCGCAACCGATGAACGGAAGTTACCCCATTTGACCATGTAGACATTATCTAAAGCTAAATCCAGCAGCAGAACATTTTACTGCTAAATCTGGCTTAAAACTGTATTTTTAGTTTAACTACTTTCTTATTTCAGTAAAGGCTTAGAACACCTGCTCCTTTACGGGTCTGAAGGAATGATTGAGTTAACAAAATAAAACCACAGTTTGTAAATGCGTGAAGAAAAATAATCTGAGCGTATTTTCACTGCAGCCGAGCCGACATGCGAAAGACAGAAAAGGAGAAGATATTAGCAGGAAGATTCTTCCACCGTCCATCACTTCCTGGTTTTACTACAAACTCTCTAATGCTTTTATCGCCAGCCAATCAAACAGCCTCGGGCCGACACCAGAAGTCTCAACACATGTCTCTCTGGTGAGGAGGGAAAGTCTTTGATGTCTTCTTTCCTCCGCCCTGACCATCCCTCTGCCAAAACTGCTGCGCTTTCCCTGTGATCTGATAGCAGGTAATTGGCCTAAACTGCATCTAATTTGCCACAAAGAGCGATAATCATGAGGTCGTTTCATCGCCTTTTCAGCCACAGAGTCGCAGCTCCCTCCAGGGCGGAGCTTTAATTGTTCCGATTTCAAAACAAGGACGAGACAAAGCCAGTGACGGACCTTTAGAGCGTCACATGAACCAAAGATTATTTAAACCTGGACAACACACACACACACACACACACTGCTGGGTCAGAACCATCCTGCTCTTATTGCTCATTAAGTCACATAAAATCTCCACGCAGCACGAAAAACAACTTCAATGTTCGAAACCGCAGAATCTTCGAGGCGAGAGTGAAAACACATGGTGCACGGTTCAGGGCTGGTCCACCTCCCAGTCTAATTTCAGAGTTTCCACTCAGGGTTTTAATCTGAAGCCACCTGTTCGTTATAAAATTATAATCCTGTTAGCAGAGAGCAGGCTGGGCGAGCACCGCCAGGGCTCAGCGGCTGGTCTGGAATCAGTTGTCTCACTGTGAATAGAGCTTATCCAAATAATGTAATATCGGGCATGGATTTAGAATTGTGAGGTTTATGAGTTTAATTTAGTACTGCACAGATTTTTAATTTGAGCAGAACAAATGACACTTAAAGTTAGTGTGAGGACCTTTTAACTGGTTATGAAACAGTCTCAATTTAATGCCGATGCCTCTACATTACTTTATATTTCTATATAGTTATTATTATTAATGCTTGACATCAGATTCCGTGCAAAATCATACAAAATGTAACAGTTTAACCAGAAACTCCTTCAGCCACGGCCGGCAGCAGCGTCTCCTCCTCCGAATAGAAATGAACAGTTCCTCGTAGTAGCTTTAAAACCTTTACGTTTTGCCTATAACCACAATCTCGTTTTTTTAATTTCTCATGTTGCTGCAGTGATGTACAGGTGTACTCCAGGACACTGTGACATCACTGTGACAAGCACAACTTGTGACAACTGGCTGCGGTGTTCATTGAACAAAACCCGGGGTTTTGCAGAATCGCCCAGAATTCTTTATCACCTTCCAACACATTATTTCACGCTGTGATGTGTGGAAGGTGTTGCTGTTTAGTGTCCCAGTAAACCTGTTAAGAGGCTGTAATTACAACTCATTTAGAGTGTGTGTGTGTGTGTGTGTGTGTGTGTGAGATGGTGTGTGACGGTGTGTGTGAGTTAGCATTTAACAAACACGTCAGCACTGGTCCAGAGTTGTCCACCTCTGATATAAAACAATTTACAGGTTGAAAATTAAAGAAATGATCAGAAAGCAAAAAAGGTTGTAACATTTTGTATTATTGAGTCGTTAATTTGAAGGTGACTTTAAATTGCGTCTTCTTTCCTAATCTGTCTTTGCGGACAGCTTGAAATCTTTCCCTCCATCTGTCCTCTGATTGGCCTCGACTCCTCGCTTCATTATCTGACGGACGCTCATTTACGCTGTCAGGGAAGAAAGGCTGCTCCGTGATGTATGTGACCACATGCTGGACATTTTTTGTGTATGTGTGAGTGTGTGTGTGTGTGTGAGTGTGTGGGGGGAGAGGTCAATAAAGGCGACCCCCACAGAGAGCCGGGCCCTGGGGTCCCTGGGGGGCCTGTCACAGAGGTAATGGATGATGTTTTCACTGCAGGGTGAGGGAGCCACAGAACAGCCGTCCTCACACTGCAGGGAAATGAACGTCTGTTCACACTGGCCTTTATTTTTAACCAAATCCAGAGAGTTTTAGACCGACTACAGTCCTGATAGTTGGGTGCTTTGTTCTTGGCTAAGAAACTTGGGAGATTTGGTTCACGGAAAACAGTTTTGTCAAAACATCATCCGACCTGGTTAGACTGTATCTTTGACCTTTGTCTGCTGGTATGTTTCTACTTTCTGAGATCTACCAGGTTCCACTTGAACAGGAGAAATATGCAGGGCACATTGCATTTAACACTTCATTAGTATTAAAAGTAACGTGAAAATATCAGTTACAGGAAACTTAAATCTAAAACTCCATATTGATAACAGACTTAGAAACACTTAAGTCACAAAAACAAGTTTGCTTTTGGCACCTAAACAAATAGTCACGGGAACTAAATCAGGAACCACACATTCCATTGAAGACTTTTTAGGGGCCGGAACTTAAGCTAGTACTAAATATAGAACGAACTCTTGAGCTAATCTACAGCTAAATCTAGAACTTAATCCAACTCTAGTACCAACTCTAGAACTAAATTTAGTACTCTAGAGCTAAATCAGGAACTACACATTCCATGAAGACTCTTTAGGGGCCGTGACTAAAACTAGAAACTAACTTTAGTACTACATTTAGAACCAACTCTAGAACAAACTCTAAACTAAATACAGAACAAAATAAGGAACTTACTCTGAACTAACTCTAGAACTAGCCTTGTTTGGATGAAATGCAGGTTTCAAACATTTGTGATGTACTTTCCCTTTACAAATACAAATGTATATACAAGCGGCTGCAGCACAAGCAGCATTTCATCACATACGTGCATGTGAACCTTTTGTTTATCCGGAGGATTTAAGCTCTTGTCACGTCAGAAAGCAGCACTATCCATTAGCTGAGAGGCTAATCACTAACACTTTAACCAGCCAGGAGAATTCTCGCACTATTCAAATCACAATCATGGTCCCAATACCTCTCGAAGCTAGCTGGTTTGCTAACTGACACTTAGCACGTGAGCTACCTTGGATTGGAGTTTCAAACTGTTTATTCAAGAAACATATTTGTACCACCGACTCCTGCGTCATAACAGTCTGAAAGATAGGCCGTCTAACAGAGCGGCTCTTACTCTGGAAAGGTTTAAATGAAAACGGATGGTGCCAAACGGCATCGAGGCTATAAAGAGCTTTTGCTGTTTATCTAAAAGAAATGTGAAGTCGGCTTGATGTCGGTCAACAGCACAAATGTGTTCATCGAGGTTCACCAAACTTCAACTCTATATGAAAGATTTGCACAGATTTACTTCGTCCATGCGAGTCATCTTTTAACTGCTAATGCGACTATGCAATCAAAAGTTGGATCCACTAGTGGGCAGATCGAGCCCGAGTCGTCCCCGGCTGACACCAGAACAGCAGAAAAGGCTTCAGCGCCAAAAAGCTTGATTAGTTTCTCTTTTAGATTTTCTGACATAGTTGAGTCCACTGATTTGACTTTCACATCATTCTGCTCCGACTGTTCATGGGCTTAAACGCAACTTTCAGATGTCTCACATTCGTTTGTAATTAAGACGTGCACGGAAAGTAACACAGGACACACGGGGAAGCCAGCTCTGAAAACATTCAGGTTTTCATTCTTGTTATTTTTTGCTGATTTGTTGAGCAATAAAAAGAAACTAAAACAGAAATCACATTTTAATTCTTTGGGTCTTCAAATGTTGGAGGAGTGCGTAAACACAATCACCGCCAGGTTTAATGATCTCCTTTTGATGAATCTGAGGCGCAGATGATTCTGTGGTAACGACGGAGGTCAGGTCGGCCAACATAAGAACACGATGATGGACAGAGACTGTGATGTGATGGTGGATTTCACATTGGTGGCGCTTGATGTCTGATGGCGTTATTAGAGCGAGGGTTGTATAGCTGGGTGGCGGCAGGCGGCTGAACACGTGTTGGTGCCTGTGGGTCGCCGTGGCCTCGCCATCACCCACATCTGCAGCTCTGCGTCTGTAAACAGCTGCTGATGGATGGATGGATGGAGGTGTCCCGGTGCCCTCTGACCCCTGATGGATGGAGGGCAGGGGGTCTGCGAGGTCAGTGCCGGGGCTTCCTGCTAACTCATCAGTCCCGCCCGGCTCAGGAGGCCCATTCCTCAGCCGGCCGACAGGCGAGCGGAGTGAAGACTCTGTAATTGTGGCGCTCGCTTTGAAGTTTGGGAGTCATTTTCTCTCGTCTCTTCATACCGACACCATCGTTTTTTGTTTTTTTTAACTCCAATTTCTACTGCTCTGTCGTCGTCGTCGTGCTGAGAAGCACTTGGACGTGCAAAGTCTTTCCAGCTGTTTTGATGGAGTCACGTGTAATTTGTAAGCCAAAGCAGCTCTTTAATGAGTTGGGCGACTGTAAACAAACGGTCGCGTACACACAAAGCCTCCACCACCTGTTTGTGATGTGGGTTTATAAAGAAGTCATTTAAAGAGGCAAACAACATCTGTGAGCGAGAGGGAGGTAAATTACAAACTAATTACATTAACAGGGAGGATGCTTTCCATTTGTTGTTTTGCACTTTTACATGAAATAAAAATGGGAAAAAGCAGGAAGTGTGTGTGCGTGTGTGTGTGTGTAAACAGCATGTCGGCTTGTGGCTCGGCATTTATGAGCTGTGGCTCAGAGAAGGCTGCTGGAGTTTGTGTACGACTTCGCAGGAGGAAGCTATACACCCTCTAACACAAATGCATACGCACACACACACACACACACGCACAAATGCATATGCACACACACACACACACACACACATGCACACATATACACGCACACACACGCACACACACGCACACACACGTCAGCAGTGTTGCTACTGCGAGGCCTGAGACACAAAGATTTAAAAATGCAGCAGGATCAGGATAAACTTATCTCTCAATGATCTCTCCTGAATCGGACATTTTCCACATGTTGCTTCCCCAAAACTTTTCCATTACCACTCTGTGTAACCACGGTAACCAGGTCCATCAGGATTAAAGCAGGCCGATAATAAAGAGTCCGACTGCAGAACTTAACAAAAACAGGCTGTCAGTTCAAAAGAGTCAGAATGCTCTTCTAGAAGTGTACACATGAGCACACACACACACACACACACACACACACACACACACACACACACACACACACACACACACACACACACACACACACACTGTATTGAAATGAGTATTACTGCATTTCTACACTGTAAAAAAAAACTATGAAAAGTCAGACATTCCTAATTTGACTCCACTACAGATGTACAAGCATCACAATGCTCTTTAAGTTACTGTGAGAAACGTTTAACTGGTTATGAAACCGTTTCAATGTAATACTGATGCCTCTATGTGACCTTCATAAGTAAATAAGACCATCAGAGAGACGACTATATTGTTCTTTATGCTCGTTATCGATGCCACCCGGTCGGATTCTGGTAAAATCAGATGAAATCACCGCTGGTTCACCAGCTCAGACTCCAGCAGCGACCAGCCCACCGCTGACGGACCCAGATCCGACTTCTCTGCAACCTTCGACCTGCAGTCGAAAGCTCCGGGGGGAGGTGGAGAGCTCAGCGCCCGGCAGCAGCGTCTCCGCCGGCTTTACGCTGGGAGCAAACAGCGACACCGAGCTTCTGGAGGCCCAGGCCACAATGCTGGGCCCGCTGGAGGGAAGGGAGGCACGGGAGAACCAGAACCAGGACTGAGCGGGTCCGACTATCGGACCTTGCTGCAGTTAGAAGTTTTCTAAAGGGACTCTGGCGCTCTGAAACACTACCACTTACGTCCACAGGGACCGCCACAATCAACACAAAGTGTTCCTTCTGGACAGTCTGAAGATGTTATGTGGATGTTGTTGAATGCTTTTTAATGTATGATGATTCAAACTCACTGCAATATTTGTCACCTTTTTTAAAAGAGTAAATTATTACTTTTCCTAGACGGAGATGACGTATTGACCTGTTGCTGAATGGATAATTCACCCAGAATCTAACTGTGTGTATAAGTGATGTTAACAAGCAAACGTTATATTATTCATCATACCTATCATAATATGACAGTGGGCAAAATGTGTGAGGAGATTTTTCCCTTTTCTTAAAGTTAAACAGATGAATAAAATCAACTGCAGGTTTTCCACTTCTCAGAGTCTCTGAGAAGTGAAGTGTGTCTTTAATACCTCTTGTTTCAAACCTGCCTCCATGTTGTGTCATTATTTTCTCTGCTTTGGTGTTTTGATTCCTGCATTGAACGTACTGTAGCCCTTCATTCAACCTTGAACCTCCAATAGCTAGCGCCCTTTCTCCCTCCCTCCCTCCCTCCCTCCCTCAGGTACCAGTGTTCCCTCCCCCTCCCACCGTTCCTCTCACCTCCCATCTGCTGCAGGACTCGCTGTCCTCCAGGTTCAGCTAAAAGTCCTGGCGGCGGCCCCGACCCCCGTCGAGCAGGAACCGATTTAGCCTCTCCATGTTTGGAGGCAGGCAGGGGGAGATGGGGAGGAGGAGGAGGAGGAGGAGGAGGAGGAGGAGGAGGAGGAGGCGGGGGTGTTTGGTTGTTCTGCTGGCCTCAGCCAAAACTATGAGTCAGTCACTGCTGGGATTTTCAGCACTGAGCCGGTCCTCCCACTTTTACTGGACAATTCATCTCAGTTTCACACTCGTAAAAAGTAATTTTTCCTTTTAGAGGTTCTTACGTTCTCACTTTTAGAATGATTAAGAATTGGTTCATGTGTTATGCTGATAAACAGAAAGATATTAATATAGCTCTGGTGAGAGTAACTCTTGTTCTAATCCTTTGGACACACCCGGTCTAAACCCGAGCAGACAAACCTGGGCTTTCACAGTTACATAATAATCCAAATTAGCTAAATGAGCTTGTTTGTCATGTTAATGGTGTGTAAAGCGTAAAGACAACAGCTGCTGATGTGTTTTGTTGGTAATGATGATAAAGTACTGACATCGTAGATGTTTACCTTTGACTTTGACAGTTGTAAATATTTGCTGTGGCACTTTATCATTCACTATTTATTGGTAATGAGGCTGTTGTACTTGGTGTAAATTGAATGTTATGTAATGAGCTATCATGTTGGACACCTTTTCATGATTCTAATAAAATGCATTTTATTTTGTCAAACTACAAAATCAAATATTTCTTCATTTACAAATAACCCTGGTTATTCTGGGAAGGAAAATGTCCAGTTCATATTCCTCCCTTTGATACTGAAACCAGGTTACTCCTGATTGGTTAGGCCGGTGTACTGATGAATGAGTGGCAAACTGTAAGGCGCTTTAGATAAAAATGTAAATGCAGTTCAACTTAAAAGAGACAAAAAATGAATACAAAAGAGAAAAAGGCACAAATTAACCACAAAGAAGAAAAAAGTTACAGACGTAAAACTGCAAAAAGAAAGAAACTCACAACAATGAAAAGGTGCAAAACGACAACAAAGAGACACAACATATCTACAAAGAGACAATGCAACAACAAAGAGACACAAAGCAACTACAAAAAGACTCAAAACAACCACAAAGAGACTCAAAATGACTACAAAGAGACACAAAACGACCAAAGAGAGACAAAACAACTACAAAGAGACACTAAGCAACTACAAAAAGACTCAAAACAACCACAAAGAGACACAAAATGACTCCAAAGATATGCAAAACAGCTGCAAAGAGAAACTATTTAAAGGGGAAAAACAACCACAAAGCGACACAAAACAACGACAGACAAAGAAAGTACTACAAAAATACCAAAACAACAACAAAAAGAGGCTAAACAACTATAAACTATAACTATAAGATGTAGGAGAGATGATGAGGCCTTTTGCACGTCTGTGCCCAAGACCCTTATTTCAGTCCTATAAATATTAGAAACAAGCTGTAATTCTAAACTGGTTCTCGCCACCAAACCCCGAAGTTTAAGTTGATCAGAACTGATATAATTGTATGAATTCACAGCTCTGCTTTCTTCCCGTCAGGACGCTTCTGAAGAGCCCACAGGTAAAATACCTGGACCACAGCATAAGTCAAAGGTCATCACCCCAAACTGAGAACGTCCCCGGGTTGTGAGCAGGTGGGAAAGCAGGGCAGAACGGTAGGGGGTGAGAAGGTCAACACAACTTCAAATGGACAGCACAGAAGTGGAAGGTCACGGGTTCGCTCCTCCGAAAACAGCCACAAGTGCTGATTAAGTGTTTATAGCGAGACTGTAGAGCCAGACACTCTCTACACCTGGGAACCTTTAACCTAGTCAACTGTTGTGACCTATACACAATAAAGTAAAGATCATAAGTTCATCATCTATTACGCACAATCATTTTTCACATAATTTAAGATTAAATGTACAAAACGGTAATTATTTTTAAAAAACAAAACTTTTAAAGGAATTTGACTTTTTGTAATAACTCAACAGTGCTTCAATGGAACATTTCGTTATTTTGGGAGATTAACCCCATGTTGGTATATAGTGTGATAGTATGAAGCCTATTGTCATTCAACACACCTCAACATGGCAAGTGTACAAGTGCGCCAATATTTTTGGCGGTCAAGCGGTCCAAGCTGTGAGAACACGTTGCCGACAAAGTGGACATTGTCTTGCTCTCATTTGAAAAATGGTAAAAAATGGCACTAAAATGCCACTTACCGTCAGGTGTTGAAAAAGCCAAGCTCTCAGGATGTTGGTGGCCACTTTGGGGAAGATGCCTCTTTTTTTGTTGTGCAGTTTGTCTCTGTCGGGGTCGTCGTCGTCCCCTGTGCTGGGAGAAGCCACGCCGTTATCCAGGCAGTCACCTGATCGACACACGGAGAAGGAAAAAAAATAAACGTTATTTTACAGTCACGGCAAGAGAGAGACGTTTCCAAATATACCAAACATGTCGGGCTGGTTGGTACACATCTGATTAATGTCAACAACTTCGCCCCGACCTAAATCTCATGTTAAAAACTAGCCTTTAAATAGCAATTCAACACCCAATTTTAGTTTGAACACACCTCCTTCACATAACAGACAAAAAAAACACAATCGCTTGATTTCCTCCGGAAAAAGACAAAGAAAATATACTCTTTAAGTATAAAAACGCTTTAAATACACAAAAAAACTCACTGTTTTCACTAAGGTTTTACAACAATGCGCACATTGACCATGAACTGAATATTCCTGCGAGGTTTAAGTGTATATATATTGACCATATTTCACTGTGGTTGCAAAGCGCTGCTCCACAGCTAGCTAACATTAGCACATGTCACCCAGTGCACGTGAGGCCTCTCAGCACTTTTCTACCCATTAAAAGGCGCGGAGCAAACACATGCCTTTACTCATGTACTTTCCCTGCACAGATTTCTTGCAGTTGATGAGCGGATTCAAACTGGTGACCCTGCAGTAACGCCGGCCTGCCCTGCTTCGTAACCCCCCCCCCACAGGTTTTGGATCGTGACACATAATGCCGCATTTCAACTTAAAACCCACTAAAAGCTGCCGGGCCCGGTGTTTTTACTGCACTTTCTCTGCCTGTTTAATGAGGCTCATTTTCTCCTCAGTGTTTTTTAACAGCGCCGGGCCAAGGTTAGGGCGACAGTCCCCGGCAACCTGCAGCAGGAGATCCAGGTCCTGCCGCCCTGCTCAGAGTCAGCGGCGGACCTGGGCCTCCCTCCGCCCGAACAGAGGCAGAATTCTGCCGCGCAGCAGAGCCTGAAAAGGTGGAAATAATCATAAAAATGATGCGTAACTCCATAAACAAGCTCTCAGCCTCATTAGGCTGAACCGCAAGCTCCCCGAGGCTGATTTACACTCCGCCCGCGCTCCCCCTCTCTCCTTAGAGAGCCAAAGACAGAGCGGTCCGACCCAACCTGCTAATGGTTTGTGACAACTCGGCTTCACAACAACCTGTGGACTAGAAGGAGAAGGGAACGAAGGTTGTGAGCGATGAAAAGAAGGAAAGAAAATGATGAAGGACGATTCAGTCAAAGCTGCTGCACGGTGGGCCATGATGGGCACAGATGACGGGCAGAGACACAAAGAAGTGAAATGAACATAACCGGCCATCAATGCTCTCAAATATTCTCACACCTCCTCATCAGTTATGTTTCCATTCAAATGTTGCACGAATTTTAAGCAAACTTATGAATTTTTCTTGCATAATGAAATGTGAATTAGTGTGAATTATATCTGTCTATTTTAATGTGAAAATATCCAATAGAATATGACAATATGACTTATTAAATCGAGCACTAATAACTTCACACCTGGACGCCTAAAACGCACATTTCCAAACTCAGCCAAGATTAATATATCTATATTGTATTTCTTTTTTTTATGTCTGGCGTTTCTGCTTAGATTTTTTGATGCAAAATTAGAAAAATGTTTTCAAAAACACAGGTGTATGGAAATAACACCATAATTATAATGTCTGGAGACAAATGCGGTATTTCAAACCATAGAGAAGTATTCTACAAGCATTAAAATCAGTCCCAATGTCATCTTTATCTCTGCTGTGTGACAGCCACGGCCAAATATTTCACCATATGATTATGTTTCACTGCACCTAAACTTCACCAAAAGCCATGCCAATAGAAAAAAGAAGTTTGCCAAAGAATCATGAAGTGTTCTTCCAACAGTAGTCCTGCTCGCATGATGAATGAAGATGATGAATCTCTTTCTGCTCTGCACGTGTGAGATAAAGAGAAACAAACACATGAAGGAGTCCGGTCGTGCCGACTTGCCTCTTTACGAACTGTTTGTACTAAATTTTATTATCCGCGGTCTGTTGGAAGTACGCTCACTGGAGAGGGAGAGAGAAGTAGAGAGTCTTTATTTTCCACTATGGACCATTTCTCTTCTGCTGACGACGGTGGGAGGGGTCAGATGACTAAAAGCCAATCCAACGCTCTAATGAAGGTGACCTCACTGCTGAGGTCAGACAAAAACACTGAGACGGACTGAGATGAAACTCAACGTCTCCTGCTGGGAGAACTTAAAGACGTATAGGAGGTTGGCCTGGCGCTAAATACACAATATGGCCAAAAGTATGTGGACACTGGACCATGGATTAAAGCCTGCACTCGTCCGGTTCCAGCTGTTGAACCAGATGTTTGAATATGGCTGCAAGAGAGAATTAGTGAGGTCCAACACTGATGTTGAGTGATCGGGTTGGGCTAACAGTGTTCCAGTTCATCCCGCATGTGTTAGGTGGGGTTGAGGTCAAGTTCTTCCACACCAAACTGGGGAAAAAAAATTATTCTTTATGGAGCTGGCTCTGTGCACCATTGTTTAAAACACAATTGTAACACAAAGATTTCTCTTCGTTGGAACTAGGAGCTCAAACCTAATTATGCTAATTATGTGGCCATCCAAGTCCTTTATGCCATTTAGTGCACTACAACACCCATTCATGAACCTATGCAGCTGCAGAAGTTATTATATACAATACATTATTATAAAGTATATCATATATACTATTCCGAATTGGTCCAAAAATCTAAAAATGCTTAATTTATCAACCTGCCATTACCTGCACGGCAATACAATTTAGAGATGTCATGATACCAGAAAATTAGTCGATACCAATACCAGTGAAATTACATGATTCTCAATACCTAATTCAATACCACGGTAAAAGAAACAACAAGATACAGGGTGTGTATTAGGGAGCTTCAGAGGTGTTGTTAGGTATATCTTTGAATTTTGGACAGAATCTGGTTAGCTGTAGGCTCACGTCCTCACTCCAGCTCTGTATACATACAGACATGAGATTGTAATCCCCTCATCTTATGGATAGAAAGCAAACACGTGTATTCCTCTCTCTCTTCAACGACAGAGGAAGCCCATTCAAAGTGACAGTATTATGGTCGTCTGCTGAGGACATGTTTCTCTGTTTATGTTCCCCAGGATGGCAAATTAACACCGAGCACTGGCCAAAAATGCTGCAGAGTTTGGCTTTGGCTCCGGAGTTAGCAGATGTCATTTGAAGTCCTGCCGAACTGAGGTTTTTCAGTAAAGTCAAAGAAATCTCTTACTAACCACATTTGGCTCCGTTGCGGAGGTCAACCGGGGAGCTGGCTGTGTGTAAGTGATGCTTAAATATCTACCAGCCAACAGAGAGAGAGAGCTGAAGCAGCTTGAGGTCTGGCTGCTGATACGTCCAGTCAGAGGGAACAGTCTGATGAAGCAGATTTGTTTTCCAAATGGAGGTGTGACAGTGGATCAAACTATCCCCAAAACACGTAACCACAGCTTTGTATCCAACAAGCAACAACACGTTAAATCAGGTTTAATAAAACCTATGATATAAACGATTTAACCCTGCACAGTGAAAACAGAAGTGAATGCACATGGATCACCGTGCATCTAGTAGATGTCGAGATATTTCATATAGAAGTTAGCGGATCGTCAAAGTCAGTGGGATTTATTCTTGGCACCGTGAATAACTGGACGAAATGTTATGGCAATCCCTCAAACAGTTATCAAGACTATTCACTAAAAAGAAAACAAACCTTACGGTGGCGCTAGATAAGAAGTCAGGGGATCACCGATGTGAGAGGGATTCATCCTCTGAGGGTCTTGAATGACCAAAATGGTCGACCAACCAACCGGCCGACTGACTTTACCATCTCTGGAACCGCCATCATGCCGCCATCAGCATTTAACAACTACAACTTCCATTAGCACCAGAGGCTTTTTGTCAAAAACCCCAACAGAGTTCACAAAATAACAGCAGTCTTTGATTTGAAATGGCATTCAGATGTTATTGTCCAGTAAAGCAGCAGATACTCATTAATCATAGAACAAGCAGAAAACCACAGGAACATTTCTGCAGAAAGACAGATGAAAGAAATCCTTAATGAGAAAAAACATTAGGAAGCTTGTGAAACAGAAACCAGCGGGGAAAAAAAAACAGCCAAAGTCTATCACACTATTAAGGCTGATGTATGTTGGGATTGTAAACGCTTGATTAACAAATCTCCTATTGAATCAAACTCAGCCTATTTGTTGAAGGTCAGACTCGTCCCAGCGGTGTAAACCTGTAAATGTGGGCAGCAGATAGAGAAACCACAGGACCTGTTTCAGTTGGCCCGCTAACAGATGCATGCTAACAGAACCGTCTGGACTGAGACCAGCAGCATGAGGCCAGATCTGTGTGTGTGTGTGAGTGTGTGTGTGTGTGTGTGTGTGTGTGTGTGTGTGAGTGTGTGTGTGTGTGTGTGTGTGAGTGTTTAAAAATGGAACTGCATTTAGTGTTTTATTCTATCATAACTGTATGTCCATAGGTTTCTGTTATGTCATTATCTGTGTGTGTATGTGGTAATGTTTACATTTATTTAAAGTATGATTGCCACCAGTTATTATAGGAATGAATTATTCTGCTGATTAATGAAGAAACATGTTTTGGGCCTGTAGAAACAGTAAGAGATGCCAATAACAAGTTCCTAAGAAATGCCAAAGTGACATCTACAAATTGCTCGTTTTGTCCAACCAAGACTTCAAAACCCTTCAAATATTAAAGACAGAAAATATTCACATTTGACAGACTAATCACTTAATAATCCAATAATGAGCCAATTACTGATTTCAGTTCTAATTTAAACTTAAATAGCTTTATCCTAAATCCAGAACCAAAAGGGAGAAATATATATTTTGTGGTTTAACGATGGCAGCCCGTATTTTTCCATTATTTTCTTCAAAAAAGGACTTCACTTGCATACAGCCAATCAAATCGCTCTATTTGAAACCATATTTGCATAAAGCAGTAAAGTGACCGTGCCAGACTCTGAACAACAGCCCACAACATGAAGGCACATCTTGTCCTGCACCTCAACTTGCTGATCGAGCCACCAAACAAGATTAAAAGATGGATAATTAGCTGCTTCACATAACGCAGCTCGTCTGCAGTAAGTGTCGATGATAAATGTTCCTTGTTCTTAAACATCAATGCTGAATAAATATTAGCTTGTAAACTTACTTTCCACAAAGATTTTGATACATTTTCTCTCTGCAAAATTAACGTTCAATCAAACCTCTGATTTTTCTACAAAAACCTTTTTCTTCATCCGTATATATATATATATATATATATATATATATATATATATATATATGTGTGTGTGAATATTTTGAAGACAGCAGATCAAGATATTTTCAAAGCCTGTAACTCTCAGGTCATAAAGATATTTGGGGGATATTGAGGCATTTTTCTAAACCAAATTGAAGTAAAAGTAGATGGAAGCATATTTTGTGAAACGCTTGTGTCCATGTCTTCATACACAGCCCTGTATACTTTGTGTACTGCATATTTGTGTTTGTTTACGTGTACTTTTTGTGTATTTACACTGTAAAATCTGAACATATATGAATTCTGTTAATGCCCGTTTCAGTGTGAGTGTGTTCACTGCATGCTGTGTTATTTCTATTTCCCCCTGTGTGTGTGTGTGTGTGTGTGTGTGTGTGTGTGTGTGTGTGTGTGTGTGTGTGTGTGTTCTGGGACATAAAGCTCTCTTTCTTCCAGCTCGGCTCGTTGCTCACATCGTCTGTCAGCCTTCATCACTCTCTCACTCCCTCTTTCTCTCTACCGTCTCCCTTTATTTTCAAACTCACGTCAGGTCCAACATGTCGGAAAACCTCTTTCACCCTTTACTCTCTCTCTCTCTCTCTCTCTCTCTCTCACACACACACACACACACACACACACACACACACACACACACACACACACACACACACACACACACACACACACACACACACACACACACACACAAGTACATTTACCCAAGTACATATTAGAGGTACTATTTTATGGATCTTTACATCTCTCCTCCACTACATCTCAGAGGTAAATATTGTACTTTTTACTACATTTGTCTGACAGCTTGAGTTACAGTTTTTCATCTCCTTCCTGTCCAGTTTAAACCTCGTATCTCCAGATGTGTTGATGTTGAATGTTTGTGATAAACTGAAGGATGAAATGTTCCTTTGTGTGTTGATAAAATCCTCTACTTCTTCAGATTAATAAACTCTTTAAAAAGACTCTTGGATCAGCTGGAAGATGCTTCATAACAAAGCTGAAAACAGGCTGTTTGTTCTTTCTAGAGATACGAGGTTCTCACAAACACATGATGATCTTATAGAATATGATGCATTGATGAAGATTAAACTAGACAACAGGATGTAAAGGAGTTAAAAACGTCTTGAATGCAGGACATACTGTAGTGGAGTATTTTCACAGTGTGGTATTAGTACTGTTACAGAGTTCATATACATTTGTAAAACATAAAGATGGATCGTGGATGTGGAGCTGCGTCAGTATCCTCACCGTGTTCGCTGCTGTTGTCTCCGCTGTAGGACGTGTGTCCACCGCTGGACGGTCCCGGCGTCCCGGCCGACCGGATCGATGCCGCGTCGTCGTGATCTCTGCTCCATGAGCTCTGCGGGGAGAAGAAGACACAGGAGGACAAGCAGTGAGACGCAGATCAGATACATGACCTCAAATGTAATAAAACAGAGCTTCATTCGGGTTCATGGTATGAATACTGGGCCATAGTACGAAGAGGCTGCTGTATGGTGGACGTTGATCATCTTGTCATGTCTTAGATCCAGTTCATGTCAAAGCCAAAGCTCTCTTCCATGTGGGGGACAGAAACCAGCTTTCTTAATGGTCAAACTGACTTTTTGTTTTAGTTTTTACAACTACTTATAAGGTAAACAAAGAGCCCCGAAGTTGGATGAAACACAAAAAGTCCAAATCTCAGGTTTCCACACCGTCAAACTCAATAGAATTAGTAGTGTGTCAGTAATTTAAATCTTCTGTTGTTTGATTATTTATCATCTCATTCAGATGATAAACTGCAGTGCAGGATGGTAAAATGAAACATTTACAGTAAGACTAAAAATGAGTAAGTAAAAAAAAAAATGTGCAAGTCAAAACCATGTAAATAGATATAATTTGACACTTAAACAATGATTGTTATGATATAGTTTGCAAAGACATTCAGTAGATATCTCTTTGGGGCTCAGACTCACAGAAAGTCAAACCTGAACAAACTTAAGAGCATCATTGTCCCACCCACTCTGTTTGATTGACAGGTGATCCGTGCAGAAACACCTCATCTATGAGGGCTCTGCAGTCACAAAGACGGAGACTTAAACAAAACAACAAGAAGGATTATCAGTGTATCATCCAACCGAAAAAAAAGGAGGCACTTGAAAACGAAACCAGAGCTTTGGAGCTGCTGGTCATCCGATACTAAGCTGCAGGAGTTCACACTTCTGGGTGATTAAAGGGTTAAAAGGCCTGACAAGTGGCTGCTGAGAGCTGATTTAAAACCTGCTCTGCTGGCTCGGAAAACAGACACAACCTGACTTTTCACCGCTATTATTCCCGCTTAAGAGAGAGAAGCCTTGACGAGTCCGAGAGAAGAAAAGAAAACATATCAGTGTGTGTGTGTGTGTGTGTGTGTGTGTGTGTGTGTGTGTGTGTGTGTGTGTGTGCGTGTGCGTGTGTGTGTGTGTGTGTTACCTGTGGTCAGACAGATGAACACACTCGGCTCATATTCCATTTTCCCTTTTTTGGGGGATTTCAACATTTCAGTCTTGTTAAATAAACCCTGCAGAGCTGAAAATGGAATAATATAGTTTGACAAAACAGTCTTAACTCAACTCAAAGGTGTGGAACGTCACCTCTCTAAGCAACCAGAGCTCGTGGCAGGAGGTGGAGCGGTAACAACTGGATATAGTTGGGCTGGCTTTAATGCATAACACTGGGCCTGGAACCAAACTCCTGTAGAGGGGCTGGACTCATTGTCTGAGCTGTGCAGGCTGAGAGGAGTTACAGTTCTTCCTGGAGAACCAGAGGGTCGCCACTAAGCAGCTACAAGTTGCTGAGAGTGTCGGGCCTTCTTATGCCCCTTTTCCACTGGACAAAAACCCACTAACACCCACTAAGATGTGGCTTGTGTCTTTAGTGGGAAATGTTACAATCGGCATTCATTCCATGGATATACTCTGCAGTAGTCGCAGGTATTTATCGGCTCCAGCTCCCATCTTCAACTGGAATCAACTGGATTCTCGCGATGTCACCAGATCACGAAAGTCCATCTGGTCGGGCTTCAACTAATGCTTTTGTGACCAGTAGGTCAGAGCACGGACCAATCAGCATCCTGTGAGGAGCTACTGGCAGCTAAGGGCGGGGCTTAGGTGTGTGTGTGTGTGTGCGAGACGTCACAGAGAGGCCACTGTTTAGCGTTTAGCGTAGATGCTGCAATAGCATCAGGTATATCTTGATAGAAAAGGTGTTTTCGCTGATTGACAGATGGTTCAACTGGCAATACTTTTTTTAATGTTTCCAATGACGGCTTCTTAGATGGTTCTGTGTAAAAAAATATTGGGCGTGTCAGGTTAGCTCAGATCGTCAGTGGTGGAAAAACGTCAACCGGGTACACAAGCTAATTTTTGCTCCTTTTCTGCCGTGATGCTATGTGACATACATTTAAGTGAATATATAATTAAATGAACAGGGATTTGGACGACTATTATAATTTATTGACATACAAAACATACAATTAATATGCTCTTCTCAAAGCTTGACTCCAGTCAAACAGGATAAAGATGGAGAAGAACGGTCTGCCCGATCTGAACATGAGTTATTGGACTCCTGTGTTAGTTTCGGGCAGGAGAGCTGCGGCGTCGGTGGTTGCCAAAGCAAAAATCCGGGTGTGGTAGGAGTTTGGGGAAAGTACGGAGAAGGACTTTTGTTTGGCCTCAAGGACGTTCTGGTAAACCGTCAGAAGGGAAAGCAGGGCTTGGCTAAAGGCGAGGACTGAGGATGTTGTCAAGGAGGTGGAAAGAGCACTTTGAGGAACTCCTGAACTGGACCAACACGTCCTCTGTGGAGGAGGCATCCATATCCCAGAGGTCTCTGGGGTAGTTAAGAAGCTCGGCAGCAAGGCGCCAGAGGTGGACGAGATTCAGCCTGAGAGGCTGAAGGCTCTGGACATTGGTTGGACGTCTTAGCCGACAAACCTCTTCAATGTCTGACAGAGCGGGGCAGTAGTTCCCATTTCCCCACAAAAAAGGGTGACTGGAGGGTGTGCTCCAATTATCGGGGCTTCACCATAGATAGTGGACATATTCACCGTGACGTCACCCATTGGTTTGAGGAGTGCCGTTTTGAAGCCGTGAGTTCGCCATTTTGGCCGTCGCCATCTTGTTTTTTGCAACCAAACGTGACACGAGAGGGTGGAGCAAAGTGCAACCAGATTACACTGCTGCACACTTTATATTTCTCAACTTTTAATCCTTATTATTTCTGTATTCAGAAATTAGCATTCAGTGTTCTCAATGGAGATATTCCAGAACTCAACATGTGCTTCAACAAAATCAGGGAATATATCTCTAAATAACGTAATTTGTAGCATCCATGGGTGAAACTAAGTAAAAGTAAACTAAAGTAATGATAAAATAGTAACATTAACATTGTTTAACTTTTGAATGCTGCCCATCAATAATAAAAACGTCTTCTCTTTAAATTGACCTGGATATAAAACTTTATTAATCCTGAATTTAGGACTGTTGAGTCAATGCACGAAAGTATTGTCATTTACTTTTAGGCATCAGACAATAACACATCTGTAACTTCTTTTGAAAATTGTAACTATGACATAAAAAGAGCAGATTTAGAGCTCACAGTGAGGTCCACTGCTGCTCTGTGTATCTGCACCATCTAATACCATCATGACGTCACACTGTGAAGATATTTAGGAGCGTATCAGTTTCCAGGAAGCTCACCTGATCCATGTTGTTCCCCGAGGACCTGATGAAGTCCTCGCTGTCCGATTTGTTCCCGTCTTTGTCGTCCATAACCAGATCGATCGGCATTTTCCCTTTCAGACAGCTGATGTATCGATGACAGAAGTTATCACAAAGCTCATGAACCTGGAAATAAAACATAAATATATATATATACAGTATATATGTAATAAATGTACTGTCTGTTTATTACATATTTTACAAGTACTGTACTTTAGTACAAATTTGACATACTTGTACTTTACCTTTTCCATTCCATGCTACTTTATACTTCTACTTCAGTACATTTCAAAGGGGAATTGTGTACTTTTCACTCCACTACATTTATTTAAAACTTAGTTACTAGTCACTGCTTTTATAAAAACATGTGATATAATAAAATCATATGATGCAGTATTGTAGTGTAGTACTAGTAGTACACAAAGTATCTAAAATTGGGTCTACATTGACAAACTACATCATTACACTGTGCTTACATGTACTCATAAGTGATACAAACAGAATGAGAGAAGCCATTCTGTAGGTGAATACTTTTGATACTTTAAGTATATTTTGCTGATGATACTTGTACTTTTACTTCAGGAACATTTTGAATCCAGGACCTTTACTTAAAATATTGTAGAACTGTGATATGTATGCCTCTGCTTAAGTAAAGTATCTGAGTACTGCATGTAGGTCTATAACAAAATAAAGATATTGAAATTCTAGGAACATAACAGTGGTATTGGAATCACTTAAAATGTTTTTTGTTCAGGATTAAACTTGGATTGGCAGCACAGTGAACATCTTTGCTGCGTTAATCTTATTACTTTATATTCAACAACAGACGTTCTGAGATCTGAGAAAATCTGACCTTCTCCAGCTCCAGGAGGTGGAAGCGCAGCACTTGTATCGACTGTACCATCTGCAAAAGAAACAAAAGATAATAATACACAAATGAGACCAAAATAAACACTTTCATAATATAATACAATCATAACAGTTTAGTAATAATATCTCACCAAATTATCCAGCTCTGGATTTGATGAAAATAAAGGCCTTTCTGATCGGATCTAGACACAGAAAAAAGTATTATAGTCATTAAAGAACACAGTCCACTGTGTCCACACTCCACAGATGGTGCCCGAGCTACGATGCTCAACACGCTATTCTCCGAAACGCCAGAACAAAAAATGATGTGAAGAAGCAAGAAGTCAATGAGTGTTACCGGAAAAAACCCTCCATAAAAAAAACCCTCCACAGACCAAACACGCAACTTTTAATCAACTGTAAACTCATATCAAATATTCATGGTAATACAATCCCTGTACAGAAAATTTGTTAAAAAACTAATTGGCCGTCTTTCTAAAATCCTCAGACATGTTAACAGTAAAACATATTTAATTATTTGACTCCCTAGTTTAAGTTATTTGCTTTCTTCAGCCGGCACCTATTTACAAAAATGACCAAGCACCGCGACAACTTGCGGAGCTTTCACGATTTCTGCAAAATGCGTGACAACGTCATTTCTGGCTCACATCCCTGCACCGGGGACACTACGGCGAGCAGAAACCTAATTATTGAGACAACAAGGTCTCTGATTTCAGACAGAAGCTGCTTCTCATTTCTGTCCAGTGTTTGCTGAATTGTCTGGCTCAAAATGAGCACTTTCATCGCGGACTAATAAAGACACAATGCACAGAAAGTGGGATAATAGGGGTGTCATTGGGGGCCCACAGCTCATTTAGGCCCAGGGGCCCCCCCTCGAGGATTAATCCGGCCCTGGTTCCTTCTGATCCTGCAGATCTGTTCTGTAATAACTCTGAGACGTGGGTGAAATGTGTGTTTCTGTACCTGTTTGGAGAAGACGGCGATGTCCTCGTTGAAGGAGTCCGAGGAGCAGACGTCTCCTCCGGCCACGCCGCTCTCTCTCGGCGTGCAGGTCGCCAATTCACATTTTTCAAAAATCAGTGCGAGCAGAGGGAATAAAGGATGTCTGAGAGAGAGAGAGAGAGAGAGAGGGAGGGAGGGAGGGAGGGAGGGAGGGGGGGTCAGCTCAGACTGTAACACAAGTTTCCTGTTGCCTCAAACTCTCCCAGAAACGTTGAAGTGGCACCAAGATTCAGAATAATAATCTTTAGACTTCTATAAACAAATGAAAAGGACAAAATTAAAATGCCTTAAATTTCTTTCACCCCTATACAATGAAGGCAGTGGAACTCTGTTTGTATAAAACATAAAAATGGTTATACTTCTGCTTTAAAGAAAACCGGGGAGGAAGCACAACTTGGGTCTGTAATGAAACACAAAGCAGGTGCTGCTGATGCACAGGTAGGTTTAATACTGTCCACGAGAAAGGGAATGAACTCCCCCGCTGACTCAGGACAAACCAAATCAAGTAAAAGGAAACTCAATGATTAGTTAAAAATAACCAGACTCAGTTACATTTCTGTAAAAAGTAAGTTTCCACGTTTAGAAGGTGACGCTGACTCCAGTAAGTCAATCTCATTTGTTTATTGTGATACGAGTCTGCTCAGAAACTAAAAGCTAAAAACAACATTCCCGTAATCTAAAAACAAAATAAAAGCATGTATTACACTTGTGTGTTGTTTTTTTAATTAAGGACTAGTTAGACACATCTTTGAAGCAGTTTAGTGTCATAACTAACTCAAGCCTGGATCCATTTTAACGTTAAATAACAAGGAACCCTTTCACAAACATGCAGTTACAACTTCACTTTCAATTTAACTTTTTATCAAAAAAAAATAGTTGATTGTCATTAGCTTTAAAATCAAAGGAGATGCCATGACGTGGTTAATAATATGTTTACGATGAAAAGACCCCAGAATCGAACCCTGAGGAACTCCAAACAATAAAACATGGAGGGAGCGAGAGCAGACGTAACCCTGTAACAAAAACAGGCAACGTTTTAAATGAAGTAATCTGATTATTGGCCATAATCTGGTTATTGTGTCCCTGTAAACACAGCCGGTAGAGCTGGACCCAAATATTTATCGGCGTTTCTGCTATTTGTTTTAAGCTAAAATGTCTCAAATGTGAGGATTTGCTGCTTTCATCCATCATATGTGATGATAAACTGAATACCTTCAGGTTTACGGGCTGTTGGCCAGAACAACGAGCGACTTTAAAATCACACTTTATGAGCTTGGAAATGAGCTTTTTTCAGTATTTGTCATTTTATAGACAAAACAATGAATGGATTAATAGAGACATGAATCAGCCGATTACAGGAGAGTTAATTAATTAAGTATTTACTCAAGTAATGTTCTTATGTACAGTAAACAAATACCTATATCTTTCATGGTCAATTTTAATCCACTTTATTCTTCTATTCCAATACATTTTAGATGGAAATAATGTACTTTTTAACCACAGGAGCTGGTAAAGGTGCTGTTGGTTAACTGATGAGCTGCGATCTATTAAAACTGAATCAGTTAAATATAAGCTAACCTCCCTGTTTTCTCAGGCCTATAAACAGTGTGAGTGTATGTGAGCAGGTATTGAGTGTTTTTATTTGTCATTATTATCTTTATTGTCATACCTGCGTTGTATATGTTTTTTTTAATGTGAAGCACATTGAGTTTCTTTGTAATAAAATGTAATCTATAAATGATGCTGCCTTGGCTGCCCTGTGATCGTATATAATAACCTGCATTTCTACACATTCATTTCCCTATAAACATTTAAAATGTCTCCACCTCGCTCACCGACACGAGTCACCTTTCTGCATCATGAGAACTTTTACGTTTGATACCTGCTGCTCAAACTTGTTACTGAAGTAGCATTTTGAATGCAGGACTTTTACTTGAAGTGGAGTTTTCTTTATACTGAAGTGCTGCTACTTTTACTCAAGTAAACTTCTTCCGCCGTCTGTTTCTGTGTTGACCTCAAACAAGCAGCAGGCCTCACTTCATCACACACACACACACACACACACACACACACACACACACACACAGAGAGATAATGTTGGTCTGGCTCAGCTCGGCCTGGAATGGAACAGCGAGTAGCTCAGTCCCAAACAGTGAGAAGTTAAACAGACAAATCAAACAGGAAGCTACACCAAGAAACAGTTTTCACAGAAGAAGACGACTTATTCTGAAAGAGACATTTTTTGTCCTCATCAGTCCGGTCTTTTTCCCCCCACAGTGTGAGTAAACTCATCATACCCATAAATGGAGTCTTTGTCCCTCTTGACGGCGTCCCCAGCTGTGGCGCCAATGCTGCTGCTGGTGTGGGTGGACTGGGCGTACTGGTGTGGAGGGTATGGACCAGCAGCAGCGGCGGCGGCGGCGGCAGCAGCCAGGTGCACGGCCTGCAGAGAGCGGGCGGCGTGGTGGTGGTGATGGTGGTGTGGGTCTCCATACACCCCACCCACGCCCTCCAGCCCGTAGTGGGCCAAGTCTTCATACTGAAACACAGATAAGAGATGGGTGACCTCTGACCTCCTGAGTCCTCATGTAGGAGCTGTTCGCTGACCTCAGCGGAGGTCGAAACGCAGATAAATTTGACCGATAAATGTGTTGAAACAAACTGTGTGCAGAGTTTATATGCAGGGTGAAGACGTTTAACGGACTATCTCATAAACACGATGAAATGTCACAAACTGACAGACGCAAAAATCTGTTAATAAAAAATAAAACACGCTAGTTTCACCAATTTTGTCCCTAAAAAACAAAAAGACGCAGACTCGTCTTAAAAGGAGAATGAGGTGGGTGTTTCTTCCATTTATGTAAAAGAAAAAATACTTCTAACACAACAATATGATACGATTTAATAGAACAAAACCCCAAAAGTGACCAGAGAGAAGATTCAAAGACTCTCACAAACAGTGTGCAAAGAAACAACTATAGGCTACAGGTGTTCCTGTTATTATGTCCATCCTCTTGTCTATTTCCTCTCATGGGACAAATAGTGTGATGCTTTGCAATAAAAAATATGCATTATAAACTTTTAACAGTCACAATCTTAAATCACAGATTATTATAACAATTAAAAAGTAAGTAATTCAGTATGTTGACTTTTCAGAATAAACCTCTTGAACTTCCACATATTAAATACAGAGAGACAAATTAACATTATTAATTAAAACGTCTCTGAAAAGCTAAACTGGAATATTTAATTAGTTGGCACTGTGCAGATGTTCCTATTATTATGTCCACCCCTGGATTATTTACTGTGAAAGAGTTTTTTTAACTTTTAAAACACCGATTACATTTTCAGATAAAAATAATAGAAACTCTGTCTTAACTTCTGCTTTCAAAAAAAACCAGCCTGCCACTTGAAACAATAGTGTCTCTGCACTGGGGGGTTCTCTATGAAGGGGGTGGACAAAATAACATGAACACTTTAAAACATGATGCAGTCGAATGTAAAAACACCATCAAGCTAAAACAAAACGTCTCTGATATTTATAAGATGTATAATGTTTCTGTCAGACTGAAATCTTCATTCATTTTGAATTATAGTCACGTTGTCCGTCTTCTTGTAGATTTTCTCAAAAACTTTATAAACTCAGATTTAACGGACAAAAATCTATTTTATTTTTAGAAAGAAAACAGGAATTGTTCTAAAATGTTTATGCCTATTATGTATATACATGTACACATTCTTTAGTTTCGTAGTAAATCAAAACAAGTTTAAACTTTGTAATACACACATTGCCTATAAAAATGACCTTGTTTCAACAGAAGTCAGTTTGCTTTTTAATTGAAGCAACTAAAGTTTATCACTTTGTTTCTCTTTTAAAGGGTGTGTTTTGTGGGTCTTTATGTGTTTTTAAGGTAAATTGACACTAGTTTAACGAAGACTGTAAAATGTTTAATCTCCAAAAGCAACAAGAAAAAAAGCAATTTAAAAAAAGAAAAGTTATAATTTCTAAATTTAAAAAAACATGTTTTTAGTTTTATTCCTGTAAAGAACCTGATATATTTAAATAATCTCTGTATGACTATTATTTTTAACTTCCAATGCTAAAAAGGCAAACAATTAGAATTTAGTTTAAATAATGTATTATTTCTATGAGTTCTTCTTTGTTTAAAACACCTCTAATGGTGCCGTTTGTTTCCTTATTTTTAGTTTATTTTCCTGATTTAACATCTGCAGCAACAGGTTTCCACTGTGAACATTAGATACATAATAATAAGTCAGATATTTTACGTTATAAAGAACTTCTTATGTTCAAAAGGTTGACCAGAAGCTCTCACTGTGTGTCTGTATGTCTCTGTGTGCATGTGATCGGATTAGAGCGATCACTGATCACTGATCAACAAAACGCAGTTTAAACTTTGACCTCGACAAACAGCCGCCTGTGAACTAAAGTTTTAATATTAGAAATATTTTCATGTTAAAAAAAACTTTATTGAACCGTTTGTGTGTCAGCTCCGGTTGGGCAGATTTAATCAGCCGTGAAACAAATATAATAAGAGTTATATTTCTTTATAATCTCCGCCGCTGAAGCACAAACGGCCGAAACACACCGACTGAACCGCTGACTAACAGTCCGCTGCGCGTGCAACAAAATGTGTTCGTATGAGTTAATAGCGCGTGAAGTGTTTCCTCTAAAATCAGTTTATTAGTTTGATAAAAAAAAAAAGGTTGCAATGCTCATAAGTTTTGTTGGTGAAATTAAATGATTCGTTTTCAGTTTTATTTAAAACTGAAAACTTTTGTCATAAACCAAAACTGAGGCATAAACTCCAAAAGGAACAAATACTTTGTACAACATGTATTTCTACAAATCACAGCAACTTTTATTATCCAAAATAAATTCATTTAGATCCATACAAGTTTGTCTAAATTACTTTTCTTTCTTTAGTTCTGTCACTGAGTGTAAAGTGAATCTAATTAAATTAAAGCTCCGTTAGTGTTTCACTTTTATTATTTATTTTAAAAAGGTTTCAGTTTTAGAAAAGTGTCCATGAATGTTTTTCTTTTTAAATAAATGTGTTAATACGAATACATAAAGGCTTCTTTCTATTAATATTTACTGTGTCATATTGGTTTGAAAAAAAGCTTTCAAAAAGACAACCATTGAATTAATATTATCTATTAAAATGTATTATTACGCACGAGAGAAAGTTTTAATCATTACTAGTTCGTGAAATTATAATGGTAAATATAATTTAGCTTTATGAAACAACGTTAATATTAATACAAATAATTATGTTTCCAAATAGGGTTAATGTATTTATCAGTTGAATAGTTTAAATCTAGTTTCGTCTCAGTTTTGTGTCAATTTAAAGAAAAGTGGTTCACTGTTGATCATCAAACTCGAGCCGCTGAAGAAGAATAAATAAAAGAGCCGTCCTCTCTCTCATCATCTCTCTGCGCTCGAATTAAAAAGTGGATTTTTACGCACCCGTTGCGCCATCGGCCCCGTCTCTCCGCCCGGACTCCAGGTGACTCCTGCGGGGCAAAACACACATCCAACTCCCCGGTACCGGAGCGTTAATCACTTAATCCCGTGTGTAACGGAGTCCAGCCGCGAAGAGAAAGGCACAAACACACAGAGAGCAGCAGCAGGTCCCTGCAAGCTCCGCTCAGCTCTCCACGGGAACCGACCAACCGACCAACGGACGGTGACACTCCGCCACCAGAAGCACGAGCCCGGGCAGACGCTGTCCTATTCCCAGCCTCCAGCTCCAAGAAACAACCGACCACCGACCACCCAACCAACCGCTCAGTCAGCAGGCCAAATCCGATCAGGTTACATCCAAACCGGGGGGGAGACAAAGTGAGGCGGACCCGCCCGCTGCGCTCTGAGCCGGGCCGTGCGGCGCTGTCTTCTGCGCGGAGGTGCGTTCAAATCCCCATCGCAGCTCCGGCGCAGCGGCTTTCTCTTCCCTCGGAGCAGGCCGTCGGGGTGTGAGGGGAGGGAGGGGAGTGAATAGTTTCTTTTCCCCACTTAAAGGAGCAGAGACTCCCTGCGCGTCCCCGCAGCTACCACGAGACGTGCCAAGGCGCGCAACCGCGAGGTGGATGAAGGGAATGTGAGGGGACAAATATGTCTCCACTTGACGTTGTTATTGGGGAGACAAAAATGATGACAACTTAGGAATTCATTGCGACTACAGAAATAACTTTGGTATATGTCGTTTTTATTTTAAGGTGGAACTTCAACACAACGATGGAATAAAACTACTTCAAAGTAAAACAAAAACTTCAGGGGCCCGAAGACTTCTGGTTTACAATGTGGCAGTGTTTCTGTGGTTATTTGATTAACCGCAAATGTGTTATTAAAACTGTCTGAAATGAGAGGGGCCCAGAGGAGACACCTGCAGTATTACATAACATCGAGGACCTCGTTTTGCAGAGGGGCCCCGAGTTAGAATCTAGTTTTGGGGCCTTTGTTACTTTAGTTTATATTATGTTTACATGGTGCATAAACAATGAGTGCATGGGAGAAATGAGGGTCAACAGGGACCCACAGCACATCAGGGGCCGCATGCAAAGGTTAATATGGCCCCGAGTTAAAAGAATAAACTGTCTGCAGTAAATAGATGATAATAATAATAATATCTTATTTGACAAATGTATTTTTGCACTTTTGATTTTCATTTTGAACACGAAACACATAACGTTTATACAACTGAAACACTTTTTAAATGATTGACAGCAGAATTTCATTATTGAGGCGATATATTGATACAATAATAATAGAATATTCAGATTGAGCCTAAAGTCTAATAACTGATTCATTTTCCTTCTAATTTTACAATAATATGACTTGGCTTTCTTCACTACTCTTGTATGATACAGTAAGTTATTGTTACTGTCACTAAGAATCAACTGCACTTGTTCTAAATAAAGAAGATAAATCTGTTTAAAAAGGAATAATGTCAAAGTTTAAATGTGGGAAAGAAAACAAACTGCTGTTCACTTTGTTTGCACAGACTGCTGAACTCTTGTGCTCATGCCCCATCTAGTGTTTGTAAAGTGTCAACACCAGCCAGAGCGCTCGCTCTCTATTATCAATCATATTAAAAGATGTTTCACAAACACGTTGGTTTGATCAGGAGCTGATTTAAAACGAACTGCAGCCTGTGAAGAAACCTGTAAATCAGAATGTGATTGAAGGTCCACTGTTGTTGTTTTTTAGTGTCCTCGTGTCAAGTTTATTCCTTTATAAAGCCGGATGTCAGAACTTTACCAAGAAGCTTTTCAATAGCATCCTCTGTCCTTAAACCCTCCATTCAGATGATTAAAAACTCTAAAAAAAACGTTAACAGGGAATAAAAAGAAAGAAAACCTCAGTACGAGCTAGAGGAGGGATCCCTCTCCCTGATGGACGGTCTTATAGTAATATGTGTCGTGTGCACAGAATAACCAACATAAAATAACAGATGCAGTCTAAAAGTGTTGCAGAACAAACATCCAGTAATTTCTGTTTGTTGATTCATGCAAGAAACTAACAGTCAGCATATCTTTGCCTCTATTGATGATATATATTGTTTAATCTGCCTCTCCCATGTCCCCCAACTTTATGAATGTACAATACTGAATCACTGGAGTATTCCTTTAATAGTGTTGTCTGGTATGCAACAGTATCCTTCCTTCACGGAGTAATGACACTTTAAATGAATCAATACTGATGTTTCTCCTTCTGTTTTTAATAACAGATCTGAAGCGTTGTGGCTTCAAATGCAGAAAACACAGCGACATCTGGTGGCTTGATACACGTACTGCAGCCCCTCAGCACTAAAACACCTCTCTCAGTAGAAGTCCAAGACGTCTGAGTGTTATTAAATCTGTACTACTTTTGTTCAGATGTGCTGCATTAATCGTAGATGTTGTGCATCATCATCCTGATGGCATTATGCGCAACATTAACGCACATCTTTACAATCTCCCTGCATGCACATGTTCTCTACGTTACGCTGTGAACTTCTGCACATCCCCATGCACATGTATTTGCACATTCCTGTGCAGCTCTTCCACTTTAAAAACAGATAACTTTATTTATTTCTTATATTTTTCTATCCTACGTTATGCCTCTTTGTACTGTTATTAATGGACCAAACCACCAAGACAAATTCTCTGTATGTGCAAACCTACCTGGCAATAAAACAAGTTCCTGATTCTGATGTTACAGTAAAATAATTATAAATCCATCGTCCAAAAAGCTTATACACATAAAATATGAATGTACCATTTTTGGTGTAGCTGCGGCCCAGTGTCACTGTGGGCTCATTGAGTCACACTGTGACGTGATTGGAGGATAATAATGAAATAATTACTTGGTATTAGGTGGAAATGTTCTCATGCTTTTAGTGTGTAGTTTTAGTGTTTCTCTAGTGTACACTGACGCTGGAACCCAGGAGATGGGTTGATCATTTATTCTAAATATTGCTTCATATTGACTAGAGTGCTGGCTTCATTTGATCTCATTGAATGTTTCCTTACAGTAAACTATGCCAAATGTTTTTTGAATGGACTGTACATAAAATAACTTGGATGTGTAGACTTAATCCAATAAACAACTCATAAATACTTGCAATAATAAAACAACACAACGAGTTCTAAAAACAAATTCAAAGACATTTTATCTTACGTTTGTCGTATAACCATGACACTATGTGTGTGCCAAAGATCTAGAGAAAGGTAACATCTATCTACAGTTGATCCACTTCATCAAGCTTTTGTTTGTTGTGTTCTATATTTAAAAAGAGAAACATGCAAACGTAGTGTGATGCTAAAGTAATGATGAGACAGACCTCGTGGTAAAGTTCCTGAGGACAGACATAGAGTAACTCACATCAGTTTACCAGCTGGATGCAGCAGGACCACATTAAAGGCCTTGTTTTGTTTTGTTGGTAAGTTTTGGAGTCAACGTTGAGACAGAAGTTGTGCTTTTAATAGTAATTTGGCAAAGATATGAAGAAATATGGACTGACATTGGAAATGTGGATTAAATTAGTGGTTTGAGAATGAGGCCAAACTTGTCAACATTGAAATATATCTAAATAAACATGAATCTAAGTCAGGGCCATCACCGTGATTTCTGAAATGCTGCAGATCTCGACCCCGACCCTGTTTCTAACTCTTCAGACACGTAGCTTTGTCACGACTGAATATCACCCGAAGATCAGTAGATCTTATTAGAGACACATTAAAATCACTGGACATGACGATGAGTATCTGCACTGGACTGTCCAAATAAAGTGAGACCAAAAAATAAAAAAGACAATTAAATAAGGTCTGAGAAATATAAAACACACAGAGAGTCCCGTCTACCATTTATTCACCAAATAAACATCAAACACTAGAATATTGTAGAGACAACAGCTGTGGAGCAGATGTGAAGTGTAGCTGCAGTAGCAGGACTCTGCCACAAGGTGTCACTTAAACACAGTAGTTTATAAACGTGACAGAAGAAGAGCATGTTTCCACTGATGGTCAGCTGATAACAAACTGAAGGGAATATAAACTAGGGCTCTTATTTTGAAGAATAGTTTGCACAGGTGCTTTTAAATAAATAGGACATTACCTGAAAAACACATTGTGGTCATTTATGCTAATAACAAAAACCCATCTAGAATCTGAACACATCGTAAAACAACTGTCTGCGTGGTAGAGAATAAATATATACAAACACTATATCAATGACCTACCCAAATAAATGTAATTATGAAAGAGCACATCTGTATCACACCACAACAAGTGAAGACACAAACTTATAGAGAAAAGTTTACATACAGAAAAAGTAATACAATTATCTAATGGTGGGTGGAGGGCCAAAAGGCAAATGTTTAAAATGAAAACACAAAACCTTTCAGAGACATAAGAAGCCTCTCTCCTAATAAGGATGGTATCATGTGCACATTTGGTCCCTTTACTGCAACTTTTAGTGCCACTACTGTGATGTAACTTAAATAGAATAATACCACCTCCACTACTCCCACTACTACGACTACTCCCTCTATTACTACTTCTAATATTGCTAATACAGCCACCGTAAACAATACCATTGGGCAAAAGTACTTTTTTTCATTTAAACCACTTCTACTCTTATCACTGCTATTAGTATTACTAGAATACTGTACTAGGCCTGCTAATAATACTATGCTACTACCATAGCCACGAGTATTTTTTTTAGTATTTCCATTGCTCATATTTAATACTACTATTTGCTGATGCTAGTGTACATACTATTTATTATAAATAGATATAAAACAATACAATACAAATATTAAAATTACAATATTGCAGGTCTATTGGTTCGTGCTATCTATTGCTGCCATATGACACATAAAGTGTAGCATTTGTAAATTATTATTATTATTATTATTATTATTATTATGATATGGTAAAAGCACGTGACTCTGCAGTCCTTCGGGTCTGACGTCACCGTCTCCCCTCCTCCTCCTCCTCTTCCTCAGTCCGCTCCGCTCTGCCTGCGCTCACTGAATCCAACATGGAGTAAGGAGGAGATGGGGCTCGTCCGGGGCCATCCTCACCGATACCAGCGCACCATTTTCGGTCACCGCATTCCAGCCCGGTCCGGCGGGGGAGGAGGTAGAGGAGGCGGCGGAGGAGGAGGAGGAGGAGGAGGAAGAAGAAGAAGAAGAAGAAAAGGCGTAGGAGCAGGAGGAGGTGGGAGAGGAGATCGGATGCGCCTCTTCGGATGCGCTCCAGTAATTGAGGAGTGAAAGGAGAAGAGGAAGAAGAAGAAGAAGAAGAAGAAGAAGAGGAGGTGGTGTTGGAGGAGGAGGAGGAGGAGGAGGAGGAGGAGGAGGAAGAAGAAGAAGAAGAAGAAAAGGCGTAGGAGCAGGAGGAGGTGGGAGAGGAGATCGGATGCGCCTCTTCGGATGCGCTCCAGTAATTGAGGAGTGAAAGGAGAAGAGGAAGAAGAAGAAGAAGAAGAAGAAGAAGAGGAGGTGGTGTTGGAGGAGGAGGAGGAGGAGGAGGAGGAGGGGGAGTGGGGAGGGAGACGGAGATCCGAGAATACATAACGCACATCAAGAACCGAGCGGAGAGAGGGAGAGAACCGGATCCTCCGCCGCTTCTGCCGCCGCCGCTGCCGCTGAAGGGCGAGGAAACATGAAGACACCGCACTGTGCAGCCGCGGCGGGAGCTTCTTATTACCGGAGGTGAAACAGAAAAAGATGAGCGAGGACACGCGACCAAACGAGTGAGTATAATAATAATAATAATAATAACACACCGCATCATTATTATTTTCTAATTATTATGATTAGCTGCGTATTGGCCGCTTGTGCATTGATCACCTGGATAGGGATTGGTCCTGATATGTTGTTATGGGCTCAAGTGTTGAGGGGGGGGGGGGGGGGCTCCTCACCCTCATCCTCCTCCTCGTGGAGAGGTTGGTTGAGGTCGGAGAGATTTCACAGGAAGAAGAAACGCGTGCGGTCTCCTGCAGATGTGATACAGTCATAACAGAGAGGAGGCGATGGGGGTGCAGTTTGCATCATGATGGACTTGACAGAGCAGACAGAGGAGGTTCTGCAGAGGCATCGCATGCAACAACCCAACGTGGCTTTATTAATGAGCATGTTAGCATGTCCTTCCTTCATAGAAACCTGCTGGTTCCTGGTTCCTCCGCCGGTATGAAGCGGCCTGTCTGGCTCATGACCCCTTTCCAATGAGGCCACTGTATGTTGTGACTCATCATGAGGATGCATATGTCTACAGGCTGTGACCAGTTCAACTAAAGCGGGATTATTCCTTCTCTGAAGGGGTTTGTTGTTATTTAATTATCCAATAAAAAAAATGTTCCAGGTACAGATTAGACGGTAAAATACGATCCAAGATTCCACTTTCAGAATCGGAATCAGGTTTATTGCCGAGGAGTTTGCCTTGGTGCAGCAATAAAGACATGTACAGAGCCGGAGCAACAGATTCATTAGTTTGGCAAACTTAAAGCTATTAAAGCTATTCAATATTGAAAACGAGGAAGGATTTTACGACTGTAGAAAGTTATCATGGTAGCGATCATATTATCCTTCGTTGTAATGACTGCGAACAGCAGAATTAAAATGTTTAGTGCTGTCGCAGAAATCTGTGCTTGAACTTTCTACGCAGTGCTGTTTAACCATTCCATGAGCCGTTAAAGGGTAATTCCGGTATTTTCTAACCCTATTTTCTCATGTTTTTATGAGTAATGAAGTGAGTAATCGGGACAACAGCTTTTGAGTCCGGTATCTTAGAGAGAAATAAAACGTTTCTCCTCATGAGGTCTCTTTGTTTTTGGGCGCCTCGTTTGAAGAAGTCTTGTTCTGAAATCCACGTTGCTGAAATCAGCTAAATATTCAGCCCCAAACCTTTCAGACATCACTAAGCTGTGCTTTCTGTCCATCGAACACAACAATCTCAGACAACATTTAATAAGATTACAGTACAACCAATTTAGCGGCTGCAGCGTTCTCCTTCAATACTGAACCAATGGTTGCACACATTAAACACTTAGACACAAGATAAAAGGCGAAAGTAGGGCCCAGGTTGAACAATACCAAAGTTACTCTTGAAGACGTCAGTATGTTTCAAAAGAAGAGCTCGTCGGAGCATCAAAGGTCCTGAACTCCGACACTGGAATAGACCGAGGTGCGTCCGACAATTTTTGTAATTTTTCCGTCACCGACAATTCTGCTATTTTTCATGGTAACAAATGAGTGCAACACCCCGAACGTCTCCCTGGAAAGACTTTCTGAAGGCGCTCATTTCTGGGATGCGTAGCATCGAGACAACAAACAGGCGAAAGCTGTTAGAGAGAGATCCGGGAGATGCAGCCAGGAGGTAGAAAGACTTGACTTCAGACGTGGTCGTATGACACGTCGTATGAGTTTATTTGAAACATACTGAGACCTTTAGATCGGATGCACTGATCCAAAAGATATGGATGCTATCAAGTGAATCAAGTCCGGGTACAACCTCCAGGTGTGCAGATGTGGCAGCAGGTATGCAGCAAAGGTGAGCAGCGCACTGAAGGCTAAAGTACACACAGGATTACGATGGATAAATGTAGCAGTGAGAGGAATGTGTCATGTGAGTGTATATCAGCAGACTCGAGTTGATTGTCTCAACAAGCTCGCAGGCTTCGCTTTGTTTTCTTTTTCCGGGCATCTAGATGTTGTTTCTTAATTGTAATAAAGTACTAAAAGCTGCAGAGTTTGAATGAACTCCTCAGCAAATCAGATTGTTTGTCCCGGGTGGAGAGCGTAGGCTGCAGGTAACCTGACGAAGCAGGCCACCTTTCCTTTGGACGGCCTCGTGCTGAGCACACCCCTCTAGGTAAACACATGACTCATACGGCCGCGTTCGGCCAGATAATAGGCTGAACTTGTGAAATGTTTACCCAGACTGCACCAGGCCGCAGAGAGAAGCAGGTAGCAGGCTGTTCGTTTGGACGCGTGGGTGTAATTCTTCGCTTTGGTCACCCCCCCCTCACACTTTTAGTTTCGATTTTATTGACTCACTAAAACGTGTTGATACACTCGCCGTCGTCTCCAAAGTAAGAAATTAGCTCAGGCCTCATGCAGGCCGAGTTAACCCCTCTGCGAGCTAGGGTGACATTTTGGTG
Organism: Leptoclinus maculatus; assembly: GCA_032191485.1. Taxonomy (NCBI): domain Eukaryota; kingdom Metazoa; phylum Chordata; class Actinopteri; order Perciformes; family Stichaeidae; genus Leptoclinus; species Leptoclinus maculatus. The sequence goes on from JAVDOI010000009.1 coordinate 24,428,508, forward strand.
ACAACGTGTAGTTGTGATAGTCTCTTAAAATGATGAAGGAATTAAACATCAAAATAAAATAAAAAATATGCAAGTAAAGGACGGTAACGTTTGAAATATATTGGAACACTCATGGTACTTATTAGGGCTGAACAATTTTGAAAACATATCTTATTTCAATTATTTTGACCGACATTGCAATTGCGATATGATTTTTAACTTTAACAAATATTGCGCATCCTGAGATTGGAAAATTGCATTAGGCCGTTTAGCGATTTTGATAAAGTTTTGATTAATTATGCAGTCCTATTATTCATATTATATTTACCTGTAGTCTTTTTTGTGTTTTTCCTATTATTGTTTATTATTACGTCAACAGGTTGATTTAGTATTTAAAACAAAATTTGCGGAAAAAAGCTGAATGTTGTAGTCAACGACTTTGTTTAGCAGCAGCACAGTAACGTCACAAAAGTATTGCTCAATTTAAGCCTCGAAATTTCTCTCATTAAACGAAATTAGAGTCAAACATTTAGAGTCAAACATTGACATTGAGGAAAAGGTCAGCAGGCAGCAGTGTCCCCGGTGCTCCGGCTCCACCCGCACACGAAAACATCGAATTTATATATTAGTGCTGACCTCCAGCTGAGCTGCTGGTGCTCGGTCACTTCAGCTGAGACGCTCCGGTGATCGTAGACGCGGAGACAAATATAAAACAAAAAGATTTTGGGCTATTTTGCTTCCATAACATGTCACCTTTCAGACTAGTGGAAAGAAAACATCCAAGATACAAGTTTAGCTGTTTATTTTACTACTTTGTCTGTTTGCGTCTGTAGATTTATCCTAAATTCACCAAAAGTTACCGTTGCATAATGCCTCATTTGCATCTTAAAACATACAATTTCAGGAAACTTGTTTCATGGTGATATCTATTAGTTAATTATTTGACCCTATCCACCTGTAGTGTCTTCAAAACATCTCTTTAAAGGACGTTTTCTCTAAATGAGTTTTTTTTCTCAGACTCTGATCCAGAACTCTCCACTCCAGTAGCTCTTACATACACCAAACTTTACACTTTCATTCCTCTCTATGTTCTGAAGGTTTCTACAGAGGGGGTTGTTCACACATCATTCAGAGCCTCATTTATACAACATTTTATTACTAAAAACATGGTGAAAATGTATCCAAAAGTCCCTCTGTTTGATTATTTAGTGATATATATATATATATATTGATATCATCCTACAATCCATTCAAATTGGGGTAATGATTTCGACCTCATCCCTCTCTCATGATATCTTTATTATGTTCATTTCTGGCTGATATGGGATTTACGTTGCGATCATTATCCACAAATAACGTTCCTTATTGCTTATTGGTGGTCAACATATCATCATCTACCAGCACGATCACAGACTTGTTTCTTGAATTGTTTGTTGTCGAGTCAACTCTAAAGTAAAAACAGTTCATCAAAGTTACAGAAACATACAGGGACTTAACATTACATTAAGTATTGATAACAGCCGCATGCACAGTCATCAACCTATGGAGATAATGGGTTGGTGAGTCACATCTGATAACCTGACACTATAGCTGCTGGAGCTAACGTTAGCTTCAGAAACTGAGCCACTAAACAGCCTTGAATTGTGAAAGGTGGAAGCAGGTATGAGGTCGATACCCAGCAGCTCATGCATGTGTAAAATCTGTCCTGAACACTGTCTGTCAGGTGTTTGACCCTGTTCAAGATACTATCAGGAGGAAAATACCCAGTTGGTCTCTCGAGACTTGCGTCTGCAGCGGCAGTAAAACAGTCCAGGTTCATCGTGCTGGGGAAGCTAAGGTCACGGTGTGATGCATTCAGGGTGTTTTCTGAGAAACCGGTTTTTGTTTACTAGTTCAAGCGGATACCAGAGGGCAGAGCGAAAGATCCAAAGACGCATGAACACGAGGAACGGCAGATTAATTATTATGTGACATGGAAAGAAAAACAGCGCTGAAAGTTTGCAACAAACAAGAGTCACATAGTCAAGACGGAGGTTGAATGAAGTAACCTGACATTGATGTGTTGCTTTGAATAAAAGTCACAGACGGCTTGATATGAGGAACATGATCATTAAATCATAATCATTAAACTGCCCGATTGTTTGAGGGAGTAACTTTCTCCCTGTAAGATGTTGTTTATGAGATGTAAACATAAACTTCACTAACTGTTCATCTTCTTATGCAGTAAATCATATTAGTCCGTTTTAAGTATAGCCGATGGCAGTGGCGGCTGGTCCATAGAGGGCGCTAGGGCGCCGCCCCCCCTAGAGCTACAAAAAATAAAAATAAAAATAAAAATAAAAATAAAAATAAAAATAAAATTTAAAATAAAAATAAACTATACAAATTGTCAATATTTGTGTTTTTGAAACATGGAATCACCCAGTAATATGTGTAAAATATGATATCTGCGGTAAATATATGCTTTTCCTGCTTGTCCTCTCTGCCTGTCTGCTCTTCCTCTCTGTGTGTGCACGTCTCAGCTGGCTGGGGCGCTGGAAAAACTGCCCCAAAGAGGCGGGTCTATAAAGCAGTTTAGCCAATGCTGAGTAAAGATATAAATGAGTGACATACAATTCAGCCAATCAGCGTCCTCAAATAGATTCAGCTTGGGGCAGTTTTAATTCTGCCCCAAGCTGCGCGTTCTCGTCAGGAGAAGTCTCTACAGGAGAGCGCCAGTGTGAGCACTACTCCTCCAAGACCCGTTTGAGAGGAGAACTGAGAGGAGAAACTACTGAAAGAGCTGATCCCAGATCAGCCTGACCTCACAATCAGACAGCAGACTAGCAGGAAAGAGAAGCAGTACATGAAGCTTCTCTACTAGCTGTACACCAGACAGGTTTGACTCGCTGGATGATGTCATAATAATAACTTATTTATCTTTTTAAAACAACGGGGGCAGAACCAGCATGGACAGTTAGGGAGTGAGGGACATGAAGCACCTGTCTGAGAAATGGATATATAGTTATATATATATATATATATATATATATATATATATATATATATATGTGTGTGTGTGTGTGTGTGTGTGTGTTTTATATTATAGTGAATATTATTATATGACATATATATTATTATATTATACAGAATATTATATGATATATATATTATTATATTATACAGAATATTATATGATATATATATATATTATTATATTATACAGAATATTATTATATGATATATATATTATATTATACTGAATTCCCTGTGAGGGTGACTAAAATAAGATGTCCTGACGTGTTTGTGAAAGTGTTATTTACTGCTTCTTTTCGTGTTGGAATAAATGTTAAATATTTAACTGCAAAGTAGTAATGCGCGTTTGATACCTTAATTTGTTTGCATTAAATCATTCTGGGATGTTTGCTGAAATTGATTGGATGTGGCACAGCCCTACCAAGAAAATGTTCCACCAGCCGCCACTGGCCGATGGACTGATCACTTATTTTGCATGTATACCGAAGAAATGGATGTTTTCTCTCTCAGAAAGGTTAAAGGAGTATTATATAGTAATTATGTATATTTGTTTATTGTATTGTTTGTCCAACTGGACTAAATTAGTTTTTTTATACGTGATTTGTTACATTTAAACATCATCTCAATGACTATATTTCAATATAAGGTTGAAATATAGTCATTGAGATGATGTTGGAGTGTCGAAAACATTTCTTTTCAAACTAATTCAACCAGATTTGAACCTTTTTGACCTACAGACCACCAAATCATAACTCCCTGGGATCATTTTAACATTTTAGGAGTTGAAGTTGAGTTTGGAGCTCGGCGATGAGCGACGTCCGACCGGCAACGTGACGCCGCTAATGGAAGATGGATTTCCTTCGTGGGTCGATGCGGATTGACTTCACCGCCGCTCACGTTTCACACATCCGGTGACAAGAAAAACTAAAAACTAAAAACACAACCTCTAAAACATTAAAAAAAACATCACGCAGACTTTACGTCTTTGTGATGGGCGACGAGGGAGGAGAGTCATCGAGAAGTTTGGCAGAGAGCGAGTCAAACACCATCTGCTGCTGATCCAGACCTCCGAGACACAAGGTTTTCCACGCTGATGATGATGAAGTCATGAGCCCGGATGGACCGTGTGTGTGTGTGTGTGTGTGTGTGTGTGTGTGTGTGTGTGTGTGTGATTGACAACACGTGTGTTCCTGTGGGAGCATTCTGTGTAGTTATGTACTGTGTGTGTGTTTGTCTTTCATGATGATGGAGCAAACAGACCAGAGGCTATTATCTGCATCTCTGGTCAGCTGTGTGTGTGTGTGTGTGTGTGTGTGTGTGTGTGTGTGTGTGTGTGTGTGTGTGTGTGTGTGTGTGTGTGTGTGTGTGTGTGTGTGTGTGTGTTATGCTGCTTGTTTAAGTGCATCCACACACTGTTGTTAAAGTGCTCTAAGCAGCCGTTTCATTACCGTGTCCTCTGAGGACAGGGCTGTTTGAGGGCAGGGATGTCCAAATGGCGGTTTGTGGCCCACACTGGGCCTCCATAAATAACTACGTGTAGCCTGTTTCCACCACAGGAACCAAGGACATGTTTCTTTTTAGGGACTCTGGGACCGCTTTGACTGGAGGAACCCAAAACTGTCCCTGCTGTGGGGGTAGAACATTCTGGAGTTCACTGCCGTTCACTGGTCCAAACACAAACTTCCTGCTGCAGCTTCTTTCGCCCATTTAAACAAGCTCTGGTTTCCACCCCTAGAATCAATATTAGAACATTTCTTATGATGTTGTTGCAAAATGTAGATCTCTTGGAGACGCGGCCCCCCCTAGGAGTTATCAGTCTTCTTTTCCCTATCTTCAAGTCG